>BDUI01003848.1:77089-95165 GCA_002335545.1 Apodemus speciosus
CACAATTACCCTTATAACAAAACCACACAAAGATGCAAACTAAGAAAGAGAACTTCAGACCAATATCCCTTATGAACATCGATGCAAAAATACTCAATAAAATTCTGGCCAACTGAATCCAAAAACACATCAAAATGATCATTCACCATGATCAAGTTCCCAATACAGTAACCATATAATATATCACCCAAACCAGTACATTTGAAGGTAAAACAAGGCCATAAGCACAAACTAGAACTAACATAGGTAATCAAGTTTCTCTGTTAATCCTACATATACTATCTTCTTAAGTGCATAGGGACTACCAACATTTAAGGGGTACTCATTAGCCTATTCCATTTACTTTGGAATTCATCCAGCTAACATAAATGCTGCCATACAGTGCAAATGAAAGGCAGGGTGAGAAAGGGAGTGGTGATACATGAGTCCATTACTTATTAAACTTTTAGGTTGAGTTCATTTTCCAAATTAATGAGTTCTCAGTTGAGAAATGCYAATGAGTATACAGAACAAATTTGATTTTATAGATGAGGGAGTGAAAGGTCATAGATGAGGAAGCTCAGCCCCTGTTATACAGTTCAAAGGTGAACAGGCTGGTTTCTGACCCAGGCCCTTGGATGACCAATCTAGTGTTCCTATCAAATATACTCTAATATCTTCAAAGAGTAACATTTTTTAGATAAGATAGCATATACTTTTATCATATAATGAATATGATATAAGCCTAGAACATGGGTTAGAGAGATGACTCAGAGGTCCAGAGCACCTGCACAATCATGAAGACCAGAATTTAGATCCCAATATGCATGTAACAAGTTATGCATCCAACACGTGTCAGTGAACCCAGAACTGAGGAAAGTGAAGACAGGAAGATCGATAGGTCATGCTGGCTTCTACCATAGCCTAGATAGCATAAGTCTGAGTAGAGGAAGTGACCCTATATTGAAAGCAAAGTTGGAAAGTAATAGAAGAAACACAGACACCATAAGCTGTCTTCTATTCTCACACAAATCTATACACATGAATACATAAACTTTTTTAAAAGCCTAGAATATTTGACATTTATGTCAGCAGGGTAAAGCCTTCATCCACAGCATCTGCATCCACTTCCCCAGCATCTTTAAATATTTTAGACCTTAGAGCAAAATGGAAATAATAAAGCTGCAAGTGAAATTAAGGGTAGTAATAAATCCACATTGCAAAGGTTAGCCTATATTGTACAGGTTGGCTCACTGTATTAAGAAAAGGCTTCAAAGGTAGAAGAAAGAAGACCTCAAAATGATGTGGCATGCAGATACCTTGGGTAGCTATGGCAAACTCTGAAAATGAAGAGACACAAGCTAAGGAGATGTGGATGGCTTCTAGAAGTGGAAAGATGCAAGAAAGCACATTCTGCTACCAAGTCGTTAGGAAGGAATTCAGTCCTCTCAAAATCTTGAGTTTATTTCACTGAAATTTGTCCTGAACTCTGGTCTCTGGTCTCTAGAACAGCATGATAACATATTTCTATTAATTAATCAAGTAAGATTATACTAATTTGTTATAGTCTGGAAATTACTCATCCTTCAGAATGTTCTGAAGACTTGTTCTGCAGCTGACAGTACCTTGGGGAGAGAATGGAAATATTAGGAGATCAGCCATTTAGAAGATATAGGTTCTTGGGGGCATTGTCCTGAAGGGTATACTAAGATCCCAGTGTCTTCCTATCTGGTAACTGCAAGATTTAATGTTTGTCCTATTGTTTAAAGTTTGTTGGATTTCAGACTTGCCTTGTTCCAAATGCCCCTCCTGTGTCCCTATTCAGATAAGAATGTCTGTCTTATCAGTATATATTTGAAATCTGTGACTTCATTATTTTAAATGTTTGCAAAGCCTTATGCTAAAATGATTGCCTTGAACTTTGGAGACACTGGGCTTAGACTTGTGAGTTTATTATAAAAGTGTTAAGGCTCTGAAAGATGGAYGGGACACATATTCCTCTGTGAAATGCATGTGAACTTTTCTGTTGCTATGATAAAGCCCATGGCCAAAGCAATTTATGGAAGAAAATTTATTTATGCTTAGAGTTCCAGACAAGTAAGAGTTCACTGTGATAGGGAGGTATGGCAACAAGGAGTACGGCTGCCGATGCCAAAGCTCACATCTTCAACAGCAATCATGAAATAGAGTGAACTGAAATTGGGCAAGGCTTTAAGGTATTGATTCTTAACCTTTCTAAAGCTGTGCCCGTTTAATACAGTTTCTCCTGTTATGGTGAACCTACAACCATAAAATTATTTTCATTGCTACTTTATAACTGTAATTGTGTAAATATCTGTGATTTCAGTTGGTCTTGGGCAAACCATGACAGCCACTGCTTTAAGAACTCAAAGCCCTTCCCTAGTGACATGCTTCCTCCAGCCAAAGCACTTCCTAACATTCCCAAACAGCACCACCAACTGGAGACCAAGTGTCTTAATGCCAAAGACTATGGGAGATATTGCTCCTTCTAATTACCACAGAGGACAGGGGTGCAATGTCTTAGTTCTAATTTCAAGTACCCTACATTGTAACATGTTTAAGGCTTGGTCCCCAGTCAAAAGTGTTATTGGGAAGTGATGGAAACTCTAGGAAGTGAGGATTAAATGGAGTAAAAAGACTGGGAGAATGCTATTGAAAGTTACATTTGGGGGCTGGAGAGATGGCTCAGCAGTTAAGAGCACTGACTGGGCTTCTAGAGATCCTAAGATCAATTCCTAGCAACCACATGGTGGCTCACAACCATCTATAATGGGATCTGATGCCCTCTTCAGATTTATCTGAAGATATCTAGTTATGTGTGTCAGAAGACAGCTACTTATATACATAAAATAAATACATAAAGCTTAAAGAAAAAGAAAGTTACATTTATACCCTGGCCCTGTCCATTTACTTTTTTATGTTATTGATTTTTAATTGTTTTACTTACATTCCAAATGTTGCCCCCATTCCCAGTCCCCATTCCAAGAATTCTTCACCCCAACTTCCTTTCCTTTGCATCAGAGTGGGTGCTCCCCACCTACCCCCTACTCCCCTTACCCACCTACTCACTCCACCTCAACCCCCCTCCCACATACATCCCCCTTCCCTGGGACATCAAGTCTATACAGGATTAGGCATATTCTCTCCAACTGAGGCCAGACAAGGCAGTCTTCTGCTACATATGTGCTGGAGGGCTGAAACCAGCCCTTGGTTAATGGCTTAGTCTCTGGGAGCTGCCAAGGATCTGGGTGAATTGATATTGTTGGTCTTCCTGTGGGGTTGCCATCTCCTTCAGCTCCTTCAATCCTTCCCCAAACTCTTCCATAAGGGTCCCCAACCTCAGTCTAATGGTTGTCTGTAAATATCTGCATCTCTGTCACTCAGATGCTTATAGAGTATCTCAGATGACAGTCATACTAGGCTGCTGTTTTCTATCATCCATATGTTAAATTTATCTTTATTTCCAGCAGTTTCTCCTCTCTGGCTGAAGATCATGAGTACTTACAATGCAACAAGTGCCTTCCATCTTCTACAGCACTCTGAAAGATGATATTTGAGATAATATTTGGGTAATATAGCAAGCAACAGCTTTTGTGAGAACCGTGCTCCAATTGTTCAGGACTCACATGAAGACCAAGCTACATATAATCAGGAAGGCCTAGGTCCAGCCTATGTTATATTTCTTGGTCGTCAGTTCAATATCTGAGAACCCCAAAGGTCCAGGTTCGTTGCTTCTGTTGGTTTTCCTGTGGAGTTTGTATCCCCTTAGGAACCCACAATCCTTTTTTCTATTCTTGCTTAAAAATGCCCAAGCTCCACCCCCTGTTTGGCTGTGGATGTCTATATCTCTCTGAATCAGCTGCTGGGTGGAGCCTCTCAGAGGATAACATGTTTCTGTCTGTAAGCATAACAGAGTATCATTAATAGTATTAAGAACTGGTGCTAGTCCATAGGATGGGTCTCAAGTTGGGCTGCTTATTCACTCAGTCTCTGTTCCAACCCAGAGACTGCCTGCATTTCATGTAGACAGGATAAATTTGTGTTGAAAGTTTTGAGGATGGGTTGGTGTCTATAACACTCCACTGCAGTTCCTGAGTGGATACAGGAGGTAGACTCTTCAGGTTCTATGTCCACAATGTAGTGAGTCACAGCTTAAGTCATCCCCATTGATTCTTGGGTATCCCAGAGGCCTCCCTTATCCCAGGCCTCTGTCTTGTCCTAGAGATGCCCCAAATTGCTTCATCCCCATCAGCTGCAGATTTCCATCCATCGTCATGGCCATCTAGCCATTTTTTTCTGTCCTTCCACACACCTGATCCCAAATCCTGATTCCTTCCCCATCCCCTCTTCCTCCTAGTTCTCTCCCTCCCTCTGCCTCTTATGACTATTTCATTCATCTTTCTAAGTGAAATTGAAGCTTCCTCACTTGAGCCTTCCTTCTTCTTTGCATCTATTTAGTATAATATCGTACCTATATTTTATGGCTAATATCAACTTATAAGTGAATATATAGTATGCATGTCCTTCTCAGATTGGGTTACCTCACTCCAGATATTATTTTCAAGTTCCATCCATCTGCCTGCAAAATTAATGATATGATTGTTTTTAATAGCTGAATAGTATTCCACTGTGTAGATGTACCATGTTTTCTTTATCCATTCTTCAGTTGAGGGACATCTAGGTTGTGTGCAATTTCTGGCTATTATGAATAAAGCTGCTATGAACATGGCAAGTGCCTTTGTGAGATGTTGGATCTTTTGTGTACATGCCTAGGAGTGGTATAGCTGGATCTTGAAGTAGAATTGTTCCCAGTTTTCTGACAAAAATGCCAAAATGGGTTACAAAGTGGTTGTACAAGTTTGGAATCTCACCTGCAATGGAGGAGTGGTCCCCTCGTTCCACATCTACTCCAGCATGTGCTACCTCTTGAATTTTTTATCTTAGCCATTCTGATGGGTTTAAGATGGAACCTCATAGTTGTTTTGATTTATGTTTCCCTGATGACTAAGGACTTTCAACATTTCTTTAAGTGCTTCTTGGCTATTTCCACTGTTGGGAATTCTCTGCTTAGTTCTGTACCCCAATTTGAATTGGTTATTTGGGTTGTTGGTGTTTAAAATCTTGAGTTCTTTGTAAATTTTGGATATTAGCCCTCTGTTAAATCTAGGGTTGGCAGAGAATCTTTCCYAATCTGTGGCCTCCTGATTTGTCCTATTGATAGTGTACTTTGCCTTAAAAAAAAACTTTGCAGTTTCATGAGTTCCCATTTATCAATTATTTATCTTAGAACCAGAGCCATTGGTCTTCTGTTCAGGAACTACTTTCCTATACCAATGCATTCAAGGGTGTTTCCCATGCTCTCTTCGATGAGATGTAGTGTATCTGATTTTAGGTTGATGTCCATGATCCACTTGGACTTGAGTATTGTGCAGGGTGGTAAGTATGGATCTATTTTCATTCTTCTACATCTTGACATCCGGGTGAGCCTCTTTATTTCAAAATATATCACCTGCTTTGGGGACATCCTGATTCATTACAGGCTCAGAAAACAAAAACAATAATGAACTATTAGCAGACCAAATAAGTCTAACCTCCTTTTAAGCTGCCTTTCTTGGGTATTCTKCGACAGATATGCAAAGGTAACTAGAACATTTGTTACTTCAACAATAGAAAACGAGTATGTATAAGCAGAAAAAGTGATTAGGAAAGAGAAAACAGAATTAAKGTCATTTATTTTCTAATATTAACTTTGTTTATTTCACCTATTTTCCAACAAATGTAATTCATAATTGTTACAGATTGCAGTTTGGTTGTAATATTCCCTTATGCCATTATGTATAGCTTTGCTTTGTATTCAAATATGCATAAATAAATCAGTGTTGATAGATTGAAATACCTAATCGTAACCCAAAGATGGGTTCAGAGTATTTTCCTTCCCAGTGTGCCTGCAAATATCAGTGTTTTTAAGACCCAAATGGATAAACAAGAGAAATTGAAATAAAATGTTTCCATTCCTGACAATTTTTCGCTACACAGAACATCTCTTCTTGCATGACCCAATGATGATTCTGCCAGTGACTTGCACAAGCATGAAATCCTATTTACTCTGCATTTATTTTTCTATTACTTGATTACATGGAGAAAGTGGAGTGTTAACCAATTACAGAGAAAGCTGACTCTGAGCATGATTTTCTCAAATGACAATCAGATTTTCAGAGCCAGCTTCAACTGTAAACACACTTCTCTCTCTCCAGCAGTGACCCTGAGCTAGGCTGTCACATAGTATAAATTTGAAGAATAACACATTCTAATAGTTCTACCATTTTCAATACCTTGAACACTGGCAAGAGCAATATCTTATCAATGTGCATACCAATGGCCTGAAAAGGAATGTCTTGGCTGAATATTAAAAGAATAAGATTTTCCTCAAACATACTGTGTCCCATTTAAATGAGATCAGCTTTAAGACCTCAGCATCTACTATTCACAACAAGGAAGAACAATTAGCAAATTCAAAAAGTAGAGTTTAGTTGGCACTTAAACTCAAAAGGGAAGTTATTGTGATATTATACAATAACCTGTAAATTGACTTCAAGGAATAACAGCAGCTTTGTATAAACAATATATTCACCCTTAAATTGACAGACTTCTGCCTTAGAATAATGTAGATCTACAAATATTTTAAATAGTACCATTATTATCATTAAAACACAAAATTTAGAAAATCTACTTCCATAATGGACTGCAATATCATCTGCCCAATACGAAGAACCCAGAAGCATTTTCAACAAAAAAAAAAAAAAAAATCATGACTTCTACAGGTTTGTGGTTCCAGAAGTCTTTAATAATAGGTACTGCAAGAAAGTCTTTTTCATAATGTTCGAGGTATAGTAACATCATCATTATTATTGACATAAATGGCTATGTCTTGATTGTGACAATTTTCGTATTATTTCACAGTAGAGTTGCATGGGTCAGGTACTTATGTTACAAGATGGAGGGTGGAAGTTGTTCTCTTTTAAAGCACACAAAATGGATTTTCCATGAGATGAAGGAAGGAAAATGGAAAATATTGTCAAAAGATTGCAAATAAAAATAACTTACAAACCAAAAATAACCAAACCCAAAACATGTACAACATGTATAACATGTAAAACATGTATATTTCTATATAAGTAGAATAAACATTTGTATTGAAAGTTAAGGAAATTTACTTTAAACTTTACATCTCCACCAAATATATTATAGGTACTTATATATCACAAGAAACAAAATATCCATGACAGAACTAAAACTACAAAAATTAATTAAGGGGAACAGCTAGGAGCACATAGAGTATACTATCAGTGGAGCAGCTGGGACAGGATCCTTCTGCTTGCAATCTGCACCTGGGAGCCAGGGCAGCTCCACAACCCTCTGTTCACAGGCCCACCATGAGAGAGCAGATCTCCCAGGACTGCTTTCACTTCCTGGCTCAGAGTAACTGTCCTGAACAGACCAGCTAAGAGCACACAGGGTATAGGAACTGTGGGGCACCTGGGACAGGATCCTTCCTGTTGCCATCTGCACCTGGGAGCTGGAGCATTTCCACAGCCACAGATCCTGCCAAAAGAAAGCTGCTCTCATAGGAGTGCTGACACAGACTTACAGGCCCACAGGAGGGACAAGCTCCAGCCAGAGACAGCAAGACGAACTAATACCAGAAATAACCAGATGGTGAAAGGCAAACTTAAGAACCCTACCAAGAGAAACCAAGGATATTTGGCAACATCAGTACCCAGTTCTTCCACCAGAACAAGTCCTGGATATACCAACACACCAGAATATCAAGAGTTAGATTTAAAATTACATATCATGATGCTGATAGAGGACTTTGAGAAAGACATAAGTATCTCCCTTAAAGAAATACAGGGGAACACAGGAATACAGGTAGAAACCCTTAAAGAGGAAACAAAAAAATCCCTTAAAGAAAACACAAACAGGTGAAGGAATTGAATAAAACCATCCAGGATCTAAAAATGGAAGTTGGAACAATAAAAAAATCACAAAGGGATACAACTCCGCATATAGAAAATCTAAGAAACCTATCAGGAGACATAGATGCAAGCATCACCAACAGAATACAAGAGATAGGAGAGAGAATTACAGCTGGAGAAGATACCATACAAAACATTGACACAACAGTCAAAGAAAATGCAAAATGCAAAAAGCTCCGAACAGAAAGCCTCCAGGAGATCTAGGACACAATGAGAAGACAAAACCTAAAGATAATAGGTATAGAAGAGAGCAAAGACTCTCAACTTAAAGGGCCAGTAAATATCTTCAGCAAAATTATAGAAGAAAACTTCCCTAAACTAAAGAGAGAGATACCCATGGACACACAAGAAGCCTACAGAACTCCAAATAGAATGCACCAGAAAAGAAAATCTTCCTGCCACATAATAATCAAAACACTAAATGCTCTAAACAAAGAAAGAATATTAAAAGCAGTAAGGGGAAAAGGTCAAGCAACATATAAAGGCAGACCTATCAGAATTACATCACACTTCTTACCAGAGACTACAAAAGCCAAAGATCATGAGCAGATCTCATATAGATCCTAAGAGAAAAAAATGCCAGCCCAGGCTACTATACCCAGCAAAACTCTAAACCAAGATATTCCATGACAAAAACAAATCTACACAATATCTTTCCACAAATCCAGCCCTTCAAAGGATAATAAATGGAAGACTCCCACACAAGGAGGAACATATACCCTAGAAAAACAGAGAAAGTAATCTACCACTAACAAACCAATAAGAAGATAGCCGCACAGACATAATTCCACCTCTAACAACAATAATACCGGGAAGCAACAATCACTTTTCCTTAGTATCTCTTAATATCAATAAGTTCAATTCACCAATACAAAGACATAGACTAACAGACTGGATATGTAAACAGGGCACAACATTTTGCTGCATTCAAGAAATCTACCTCAGTGAAAAAGACAGATGCTACCTCAAAGTAAAAGGCTGGAAAACAATTTTCCAAGCAAATGGTCCCAAGAAATAAACTGGAGTGGACATTCTATGAGGAAGGACACTTCATACTCAAAGGAAAAATCTACCAAGATGAACACTTCATTCTGAACATCTTGCTCCAAATGCAAAGGCACCCACATTCATAAAAGAAACTTTACTAAAGCTCAAAGCACACATTGTACCTAGCACAATAATAGTGGTAGATTTCAACACCCCACTCTCATCAATGGACAGATCATAGAAACACAAACTAAACAGAGAAACAGTGAAGCTAAGAGAAGTTATAAACCAAATGGATTTAACAGATATCTAAAGAACATTTCATCCTAAATCAAAAGAATATACTTTCTTCTCAGCACCTTATGGGAACTTCTCTAAAACTGACCATATAATCAGTCACAAAACAGGCCTCAACAGATACAAGAAGATTGAAATAATCCCATGCATCCTATCAGATAATCATGGATTAAAGCTGATTTTCAATAACAACAAAAACAATAGAAAGCCCACATACACATGGAAGATGAACAATCCTCTATTCAATGATAACTAGCTCAAGGAAGAAATAAAGAAATTAAAGACTTTTTAGAATTTAATGAAAATGAAGACACAACATAGCCAAACCTATGGGACACAATGAAAGCAGTGCTAAGAGAACTCTTAGCTGAGTGTCTCCAAAAAGAAACTGGAGAAAGCATACACTAGCAGCTTGATAGCACATCTGAAAGCTCTAGAACAAAAAGCAGCAAATACACCAAAGAGCAGTAGATGGCAGGAAATCAAACTCAGGGCTGAAAACAACCAAGTAGAAACAAAAAGAACTATTAAAAGAAGCAACCAACTCAGGAGCTGGTTCTTTTAGAAAATCAATAAGATAGATAAGTCCTTAGTCAGACTAACCAGAGGGCACAGAAACAGTATCCAAATTAACAAAATCAGAAATGAAAAGGGAGACATAACAACAGAAATTGTAGAAATTTAAAAATATCATCAGATCCTACTACAAAAACCTATTCTTGACAAAACTGGAAAATCTGGATGAAATGTACAATTTCCTAGACAGATACCAGGTACCAAAGTTAAATAAGAATCAGATAAACATTCTAAATGGTCCCATAACCCCTCATGAAATAGAAGCAGTCATCAATAGTCTCCAACCAAGTAAAGCCCAGGACGAAATGAGTTTAGTGCAGAGTTCTAACTGACCATCAAAGATGACCTAATATCAATAATCTCCAAACTATCCCACAAAATAGCAATGGAAGGAACACTACCCAATTTATTCTATTAAGCTATAATTACTCTGATACTTAAACCACACAAAGACCCTACAAAGAAGGAGAACTCCAGGCTAATTTCTCTTTTGAATATCAATGCAAAAATACTCAATAAAATTCTTGCAAACTGAGTCCAAGAACACATCAACATGATCATTCACTATGATGCAGGCATGGTTCAATATACAGAAATCCATTAACAAAATGCAGTACATAAACTCAAAGAAAAACAAGAACACATGACCATTTCATTAGATGCTGAAAAAGCATTTGACAAAATCCAACATCCCTTCATGATAAAAGTCTTGGAAAGATTAGGAATTCATAGCCTGTACCTAAACATAGTAAAAGCAATATACAGCAAACCAGTAGCCAACATCAAACTAAATGGAGGGAAACTTAAAGCAATCCCACTAAAATCAGAGACTAGACAAGGCTGTCCACTCTCTTCATGTCTATTTAATATAGTAATTGAAGTTCTAGCCAGAGCAATTAGATGAAAAAAGGAAGTCAACAGGATAAAAATTGGAAAAGAAGAAGTCAATTATCACTGGATACAGGTGATATGATAGTATAGTAAAGTAACCCAAAAAATTCCACAAGAGAACTCCTAAAGCTGATAAACAACTTCAGCAAATTGGATGGATATAAAATTACCTGAAACAAATCAGTGGCCTTCCTCTACTGAGAAAGTAATCAGAGAAATAACACCCTTCACAATAGTCACAAAGAATATAAAATACGTTGATGTGACTCTAACTAAACAAATGAAAGATCTGAATGACAGGAACTTCAAATCTGTGAAAAAAGAAATCAAAGAAGACCTCAGAAAGATATCCCATGCTCATGGATTGGCAGGATTAATATAGTAAAAATGGCCATTTTGCCAAAAGCAATATACAGATTCAATGCAACCCACATCAAAATTCCAACTCAATTCTTCATAGAGCTAGAAAAAACAATTTGCAAATTCATTTGGAATAACAAAAAAATAGGATAGAAAAAACTATTCTCAACAATAAAAGAACTTCTGGTGGAATGAATCACCATCTCTGACCCCAAGCTATACTACAGAGCAATCATGGTAAAAAACTGCATGGTATTGGTACAGGTAGATCAATGAAATAGAATTGAAGACCCAGAAATGAAGCCACACACCTATGGTCATTTGCTCTTTTACAAAGGAGCTAAAGCCATCCAGTGGATGAAAGACAGCATTTTCAACAAATGGTGCTGGTTCAACTGGCAGTCAGCATGTAGAAGAATGCAAATCAATCCATTCTTATCCCCTGTACAAATCTCAAGTTCAAGTGGATCAATGACCTCCACATAAAACCAGATACACTGAAACTAATAGAAAAGAAACTGGGGAAGAGCCTTGAACACATGGACACAGGGAACAAAGTTTCTGAACAGAATACCAATAGCTTATGCTCTAAGATCAAGAATTTATAAATGGGACCTCATAAAATTGCAAAGCTTCTGTAAGGCAAAGGACACTGTCAGAAGGACAAAATGGCAACCAACAGATTGGGAAAAGATCTTTATCAATCCTACATCTGATATACAAAGAACACAAGAAATTAGACTCCAGGAAACCAAATAACCCTATTAAAAATGGGGTACAGAGCTAAACAAAAATTTCAAATGAGGAATATCGAAGGGCTGAGAAGCACCTAAAGAAATGCTCAACATCCTTAGTCATCAGGAAAATGCAAATCAAAACAACCATGAGATTCCACCTCACACCAGTCAGAATGGCTAATATCAAAAACTCAGGTGACAGCAGGTACTGGTGAGGATATGGAAAAAGAGGAACACTCCTCCACTGCTGGTGGGATTGCAAGCTGGTAAAACCACTCTGGAAATCAGTCTGGAGACTCCTCAAAAAACTGGGCATAATACTACCAGATGACCCCGCTATACCACTCCTGGGCATATACCCAGAGGATTCCACAGCATGTAATAAGGACACACGCTCCACTATGTTCATAGCAGCCCTATTTATAATAGCCAGAAACTGGAAAGAACCCAGATGTCCCTCAATGGAGGAATGGATACAGAAAATGTGGTATATNGGAGGAATGGATACAGAAAATGTGGTATATATACACAATGGAGTACTATTCAGCCATTAAAAACAATGAATTCATGAAATTCTTAGACAAATGGATGGAACTGGAGAATATCATTCTGAGTGAGGTCACCCATTCACAAAAGAACACTCATAGTTTGCACTCACTGGTAAGTGGATATTAGCCTAGAAGCTTGGAATGCCCAAGACACATTTCACATATCAAATGATGCCCAAGAAGGAGGAAGAACAATGCATGGATACTCTAGTCCTTTTTAGAAGGAGGAACAAAATACCCACAGAAGGAGATACAGAGACAAAATGTGGAGCAGAGTCTGAAGGAAAGACCATTCAGAGACTGCCCCACCTGGGGATCCATCCCATATACAGTTACCAAACCCAGACACTATTGTGGATGCCAATAAGTGCTTGCTGATAGGAGCCTGATATAGTTGTCTCCTGAGAGGCCCTGCCAGTGCCTGACAAATACAGAGGGGGACACTCTCAGCCAACCATTGAACTGAGCACAGGGTCCCCAATGGAGGAGCTGGAGAAAGGACCCAAGGAGCTGAAGGAGTTTCCAGCCCTATAGGAGGAACAATAATATGAACCAACCAGTACCCCCAGAGCTCCTACTGACTTAACCACCAATCAAAGAATACACATGGAGGGACCCATGGCACCAGCTGCATGGGTAGCAGAGGATGACCTGGTCGGACATCTGTGAGACAAGAGGCCTTTGGACCTGTGAAGCCTCATTGCCCCAGTGTATGAGAATACTGAGTCGGGGAAGCAGGAGTAGGTAGGTTAGTGAGCAGGGGGTGGAGGGATGAGATAGGAGGTTTGCAGAATGGAAATATGGAAAGGAGATAACATTTGAAATGTAAATAAAGAAAATATGAAATAAAAAATTAATTAGCTTTATATCTTCTTCCCTCATAACTTGTGTTCATTTTCTATATTTCGTCCTTCCATACACCCTTAGTATTTATTATTCTTCTTTTTCATGTTTTATTATACCAACTTGTGCATTTGTTTTCATTTATACATTTACTATTTCATATATACATGTATACATATATTATTGGCTAGATTCCACATATGAGAGAAAACATGCAGGTTTTTCTTTCTGAAATTATGTGATAATCATTTAATATTATGCATTCTAATTCCATCCACTTAACTTCTTTTTTGAGTTGAGTAATATTCAAATTTGATAGATGGATAGATAGATAGATAGATAGATAGATAGATAGATAGATATACACATACATACATACATACATACATACATACATACATACATACATACATATATTAGTGTTGATTTGAATAGGAATGGACTCAGACTCATATGTTTGAATGTTTGGCACTATTAGAAGGTGTGGCCTTATTGGAGTAGGTGTGATCTTGGTGCAGGAAGTGTGTCACTGTGAGGGTGGGCTTTGTGGTCTCTTATTCTCAAGTCTGGCCATTGTGTCACAGTATCCTGTTTGGCTTTGGATCAAGATATAGAACTCTGGGCTCCTTCTCCAGCACCATGTCTACCTGCATATTGTCATGTTTCTTGCCATAACAATAATGGACTAAACTTCTGAGCCTATAAGCCAGCCATAATTAAATGTTGTCCTTTATAAGAGTTGCCTTGGTCATGGTGTCTTTTCACAACAATAGAAACCCTTACTAAGATATACATACATATACATATATATATATGTATATATATATATACATACACCAAATTTTCATTCTATATTTTCTTTCTATGTGATACCTGCGTTCATGCTGAATAGTACACAAACTGTGGATCTGAAACAAACCTATGTTTGTATCACTCTCTAAATAGTGAAACACGACCAGCTTATTCTCAGAAAATGTGAACCTGGGCTACACTCACTTCTGAAACACCAGAAGTTATTACATACTCAGAGAAAACAAGAACATGCTTAGAATTATTAAAATATAGGTATGAAGAACTCTAGATTAGGAACAGTAATAAAAACCATATCCTTCAGTGATCAGAAAATCCTACACTAATACCTTTCAATAACTTCTAGTAAATAATGATCTCACTAAACATGAAAAAAAAAAAAGCAGCTGACAAAAACGTACCAAACAGTGTTCAGCTGGAAGAATTCTTAAATTTAAAATAGCTGTTTCAATTCTTTAAAACACAGTAATCATTATTCTTTACTCTAACAAACAAACTTAACAAAGAGATGGCAGCAATTTAAAAAAAATCAAACAGGAGAAATAAACCTTACAGAACTGAACAAAGAGCAGTAATCTCAGCCCAGGTCAGAAGAAAGAATTAATGAACTTGAAAATACACTATGGAGAAAACAACAAAAGAGATGCAAAGTAATAAAGAAACTATAAGAAACTTGGGAAGGGAGAGAAGAGCAAGTATTTAGGTTTGAAAAGAGACTTGAGAATTGAAAAATTATTCAATGAAAACTAAATAAACTCCTCAGATGCCTGAAGGATACAAACAAACAGAAAGGTCAAAGTCACCAGGCATATTTAACTCAACCATGTCTACCCCCAAGGCTTATTATAATCAAGCATTTACAGCTCATTTTGTCTGGTATGAGGTTTCTTAGCCAAAAACTTAGCATCCAGAAGAGGCAGGCTCAAAGAACAGAAGGGAAATTTTTTTAAACAAGCAATGAAGAATATTATACCAACCCAAGCTATCATTTTGAAGTGAAGAAGAAATTAAAGGATTCTGGGGGAAAAGCTGAAAGAACACATCTCTTTCCTTATAATAAATGTGAAAGAAAATTCTTCAAACCAAAAGCATAGAAAGGTATGATACAAGTTAGAACAATTATTCAAAGTGAGACTATTCTGCAATTGTAAATGTGATACTCAAATCATTCTTATCTTTAGTATTTAATTAAAAGGATTAAATCTTGGCATAGTGGCACATACCTTTAATCCTAGCATTTGGGAGACTGATGCAGGTAGACCTCTGAGTTTGAGGCCAGCCTGATCTACAGAGAGAGTACGAGCAGGGCTACACAGAGAAACCCTATCTGAAAAACAAAATGAAACAGAAGATTAAAAGATAAAATAATTTACATTACTCTCTCTTAATTGCTAATAAACCATATAAAATACATAAAAATGAGGTCAGTGACATGAATCAATGGATGAAAGCAGTTGCTCTAAGTTTTGTGACCTGTTTGATTCCTCAGTTCTACAATAAAATGGGAAAGAAAAAAGTTGTCCTCCAATTGCATCTATGTGCCCCCACTCATACATGCAATAAATAAGCAAAATACTGAAATCCATGTTAAACAATATGGTTAAAACAATCTAATCTGAAATCTAAAATAGTATCTATTTTGAAAGAGTCAAACATCTATGTCCTACCAAAGAGAAATTATGCTACTATAGCCATACTTTTTCAGCTGAAAAATATTTTTTTATTTTAATAAAGTAAGAATCTTATTAGTTGCAATCTCTTTGGAGTATTTCCCACAGGAGAAAACATTCCATGGGCAGCCAACCCAATGGCTGGAAAGTTAGGTCAAAGCAGAATACACAATCTTCATAATACTACTGTTGAAACTTGAATAAGTAATAGCCCATAAAAAGGGTCAGTCAGTGCTACAGGCTCGGCCCCAGGTAGATGTTATAGGAATAAGTAATTGGGTCATAGAGGCACTCAGTTTTCCTGTAATTTTGAGTGTTTGTTATATGTACGTTATAGAGAACATATTTCAAGATAATAGAATAGGTAACTATGGGACTCAAAAAACAGGAGACAAAACCAGGAATAGATAAATAAGATTACATCAAACCAAACAGTTTCTGCTCAGCAAAAGAAACAAAATGAAGAGGAAACTTTTAGAATGGGAGAAAATAATTTTCTGCCATTCATGTGCCAGAAGATTGATATCAATAACATATCAGTAATATCTCAATAATTCAGAAAAACCTCGATAAGAGGTAATCTAATTTTTTTAACATGGGCAAGCGATTTGAATGAACATTTCTAAAAAGAAGACATACAAACAACCAACAAATAAAATTTTTAGATGCTCAGTATCAATGGCTATCAATAAAATGAAAACCGAAACTTCAGCATACCATCTCATTCCCATTAGCATTGCTGATTGAGAAAAAGAAAAAAGATAAGAAGTGCCAGCAAGGATATAAGGGAAGAAAGGGGGCCTTTGCATGCTATTGGAAGGAAAGCAAATTACTGTAAAACACAATGTCTCACTTTAAGAAGAAAACACTAAAGATAGGATGAACAAAAGTCCCACTCCTTCACTATCCCACTTTTGTGTATACATCCAAAGGAAATGAAATCACTTTATATATTCTAGTATAAGTATGCTTACTCTAACGGTACTGACCATAACATATATGGAATCTGCTTACATGTTCATTAAAAGATGAGCATATGTTGCAGGGGAGACTTGAACAAGGGTCTCCCCTCCAAGATAAAACATGAGTTGTACACAAAAGTATGAATTCACCAAGGTCCTGCTCAGGAAGCCAGTGATATTATTGAGTTTATTTATATAGCAATGAATGAGGGTGTTATTTACAGGAGCATGGATGACCATAAAGCAATTGAAATACCAACAAGTCTCACTCTCCTGCTAAATACATGAAGTCCTCCTTTTCAATTAAACAATCATGTTCTGTATTCCTTAGCGCCTCCTGAGACCATGAGACTGAGTGTAATTAGGAAAGAATTGCATACAGCTGGCTGGAACGTGCAGGCAAGAGTGGCTGAAATGTCAGGTGAGGGTCCTGCCCCCATAGGACTAATCTCAGTCTTTTGCAAGTAGTCACAGTTGCTCTGATGAAGATTATGGTGGCTATGTTCAGAGACTATCATTCTATACAATATATAATAAATATGGAGTAATAAATTATTATTCAGTCATCAAAAATCAAAATTCTCTAATTAGCAGCAAAGTGAAACATTGTTTCAAGTGCAATAACTGAGAATCAGAAAGACAAGTAATATGTGTGCTTCCTCAGACCTGAAAATAAAAAGTTCCAACTTATGGTAGATTCTTGATTGGAAAGTTCACTATAGCTAGATTTAATCAGTGCACTCTTGATGAATGTATAGAAACATTACACTTAATCCATTAAGATGTAAAATTAATATGCATTAATTCGGCACTTGAATTACATTGTGATACATTAAGTAACAGATGTAAAACATAATTTTCTAGGTAAATTAAAATGCTATTGTGAAATACAATCAGCCTATTACATTCAATTTGTAAAATATATTTGAATCTATGAATAAACATTCCTTAATTTTTATCAGTATATATTCATTTTTCAAATTGATGGGTGCCCTAATGACAATTTTTCAACATAGCAAGCATTTTAACCAAATCCGCTAACTCCCATTCTTCTTTTCAAATATGCTCCATTCTGAAAGAGGAACACTCCTCCACTGTTGGTGGGATTGCAAGATGGTACAACCACTCTGGAAATAAGTCTGGCGGTTCCTCAGAAAATTGGGCACAACACTTCCAGAGGACCCTGTCATACCACTCCTGGGCATATACCCAGAGGATTCCACAGCATGCAACAAAGACACATGAGCCACTATGTTCACAGCAGCCTTGTTTATAATAGCCAGAAGCTGGAAAGAACCCAGATGTCCCTCAATGGAGGAATGGATACAGAAAATGTGGTATATTTATACAGTGGGATAC
>BDUI01003850.1:47660-59432 GCA_002335545.1 Apodemus speciosus
TGCTTCTACTGTAAATCCTCTCTCCAGTCCCCCAAGGTCTTTGAAAGATATTTGTATTTAGTTGTCTAAAGTGTTTTTTAATTTCTCTAACCTGGATACTAATTTTGGAGTTGTTTTTTCTAGAAATTAGAAGTCTCAGAAGATCCAGATGAAAAACCCACCCTTGTCAGTCATTGAAAGACAAAGTCAACGTGGACATTCACTGTGGCCATGCGTAGGTCACCTTTGCTTGTCTCCCCGTATCTCGATTGGTATTAATAAGTAACTCGGAATGTCAACAATGTAGAGTCAAGGCCACACATCCATCATCCCAGTAATTCTTTCTCTTTTGCCTGATTTGCTTTTACTATAATTAACATGAGAGGAATGCCAGTTATTTGTAAGAGAAATATAAATCAAAAAAAGTTTGTTCTCCATACTGATAATTTTAAATCTAAGGAAGCTGGTGTATCCACCCAATTTTGAAAATTGGCATCTTAGCTGGGCAGTGGTGGCGCACTCCTTTAACCCCAGCACTCAGGAGGCAGAGGCAGGCGGATCTATGAGTTCTAGGTCAGCCTGGTCTACAGAGTGAATTCTAGGACAGCCTGGTCTGCAGAGTAAGTTCTAGGACAGCCAGGGCTATACAGAGAAACCCTGTCTTGACCTCCCCCAACTCCCACCAAAAAAACCTTATTTGGGCTATCCGGTACAGTCTGGTACAGTCTGTGATTTCTGTGGGGAGGCTGATGCAGGAGAACCACAAGTTTGATCAGCCCTAGTAAGATCCTGCCTCAAAAAGTAATTCTAGCACTTGGGAATTTGAGAGACTGAGGCAAAAAGATGAGGAGTTGGAGGTAAGCCTGGGCTACATAAGTGAGACCCTGAYCCAGAAAAAAATAATTTTTCAAAAGGCATCTAAATTTACATTTAAACATTGCTTCTGTGTGTCTGTCTAGAAAGAATGACTTCTTGTGTGACTGAGTCAGTTGTCCAGGAAGCACTCTCTTGTGTTGTTGGCTCTGTCAGACCTTCCCTCAAATGCAGTTCAGTGAATTCCATGGCGTAGGTGCTGCAGGTGTCTCCTGTTAAGCGATAGAGCCTTTCCAGAAGGAGGGTAACACATGGGAGCTGCCCCGCCCGCCTCCCCCTCCTGCCCTTGCTCTCACTGCTGGGAAGTGTTCTTGTGTAGACAAGGCCATAGTGATGAAGACCTCAGTGGCCTGTGTCAGGGTCTCGGACGGGGACTCTCAGCCATCCACTGCTAGTTCCTGTCCATTTTGCTGACTGTTTTTGTTTTCTCCCAGAAACAGGATTCTCTCTGGAAGGCAGAAAGTGGATACCTAGGTCACCTGCAGATAAAGAGGACTGTGACCCCACATGAGCAGCCTTCAATGCAGAGGCGTGGAGACACTCAAAGTTTACTTCTTAAAGTATCTATATTTTGTTTTTGATGAATCATTTTTTTGTGTAAAAAATAATTTTCATGCCTAAAAAACGAGGCCTTACTCTACACCTGCATTTGGAAATACGCTAAAAAGGAAAAGACAAAAACCAAACTGTCAAGATGCAGAAACGTTTTAACAGCATCCTGGAGTATCCGACACCCTGTGTGTAAATCACCACTTCAGCTGTCTGCCCCCTTAAAGTCGGTGTGTATATTCACATTAACCGTAAGTTCCCAAGAGTCAGCTTTCTGTCTGTGACACCGTCTTTCTTCTCTTCTGGTTTTAGTGTTGGACTTTGTTGTGGTGATGGATATGAGATAAGGTGGTGTAAAGTCTGTAACAGGACACTATTACCTTGGGTGCTAGCAGTTAAGGCCTGTCTGTCCTCAGGCGACAGCTGTGTTTGCATGGCTCTGTAGTAGACAGTTCACTTACACAGGACAGTGCTTCTGGAAGATCAAGTTTTATATGGATGTTAAAGAAAATACTGGACTAAAAATTCTATTTTACTTGTAACTTAGTTTTTTAAAAAGATTATATACTATTTGCCTCTGTCCTTTCTATCATAAATTGACCAGTGTCACTCAATAAAAATCTTTTTAATAAATATTTTGTTTGGTTATCTTTTACATATAGAACTAAAAAAAGGAAGGCATTTATCWATGTATTTATGTATGTATTTATGTATGCATTTATTTAATCAATCTTTTTGGCTTTTCCAGACTGGCTGTCTTGTGTAGTCCTAGCTGTGCTGGAACTAGCTCTATAGACTAAGCTGGCCTCAAACTCACAGAGATCTGCTTGCTTCTGCCTCCCAGTGCTGGATCCCAGGGGTGCACCCCCACTGGCGGCTAAGAGGGACTTTAAATGCAGCCTGGCAAGGGATGTCTCTTATGCACTGCAGATGAAGGTTGTATTGTGCTGGGTCAATGCCCCTTTGTTAGAGGCTTCAGGGTTTCTTCCCAGATAATTTTCATGCATGGGGAAAGGCTGTTGAGCTCACCTTTGTAATGAGGGTGCTGAAAAGAAACTGGGTGAGGCTGGCACCCTCTATAAGTACTTGGTTTCTCTTCAGACTGGTCGTGCTGAGCCAGACTATGAATGTAGAACTGATTCTGAGCCAGTACTTGCCCAGTGAGAAGCCAAGAATGCCCTTGGAGAGGCCAGGTTCCAAACTGAGAATCCAGAGAGTAGACTTTTCCTGTCCGATAGGCTCACGGCTGTGTCTCCACTTGCCTGCTCATAGGGAACACCCAATAACATGCTCCATAGGAAAAGGTAGGACAGAACAGAATTTGAAATACACTATTTTATAGCTGAGTATAATTTTATTTCATAGGCTTGAAATATCTATAGCACCTATATATTCCAGGCTGGCTCTAACTTGTGGTGCCCCTGCCTCAGCTTCTCCAGTGCTGGGATGACAGGAGTTTATCACTTGTATGTCACCATACCCTCTTCTGATCCAACAAGATTATTATGAATTAACATGAAATTCAGAATGGCAAATTTTAATATGATCAACTTCTCTGTCTCAACATGTTATTTTTTATATCGGAGCAATTTCTTGTTGCACGATAAACTAGCCTTTAGGATTTGCATTTTGTCATTATCATCTCTAAAACCAACAAATTAGGAGGCAACTGAATTATACTATAATTCTCCTGCCAGAAATGATATCAGCATTGGAAAAGACCGATACAGGGTATTTTTACAATGTATGAACAGACCTTTTACACAGAAATAGAAACACCCCCTCCAAAAGAAATTCTGAATCAAGATTACACATAAACACTTTAAACAGTTTTACCCAGAAAGTGCCAAGAGAATGCTGAGAACTGACACTGTGGTGTGAGCCCAAGGGTGAAAGCCCTGTCATGGAAGCCTTGTCAYACTCTGAACATGTCCCTGATCTGTAAGCCTCTTGCTAGAGTAACGCCTGTAGCTTTCTTTCCCTTAAGACAGTTGGTGTGATTTTGGCTTGGCACACTGCAGGAAGGTCCGCCACTTAAGCCTCCAGGAGAATGTTTCTAATCAGTAACCCCAGAGTGAACAAAATCAGCCAAGATGCCAGACACATGCATCAGGGTGAAAACAGGGTGGCCTTCCAAATCGAGTGACAGCACACATTAATCGGCCCTGTTAAGGAGGACCTGTGGGTTCTCAGACAGGTAATGCTTAAAACACAGAAAGGATCTGTAACCCCATCTACTGGGAGGCCAGGCTCAAGGAACAGTGCAACTCTAGTGAGACCTGATTTCAAAACAAAGTAGAAAAGAGGGCTGGAGACAGAGCTCGGGCTTAGAATGCTTTTCCAGCATGCGCAGGGCCCCGGATTCAATCTCTGGTACCTCACACATACAAACTCATTGTGAGCACACCACGCAGCTTTGGAGGCCTTGGGAGATAACTGGGTAAGCCAGCCCTGCTTGCATTCCAGTAGGGAACCCAGACCTTAAGTAATCACGTGAAGACTGGTGTTATGAAATGGAATGTTGAGATACTGAGACACAGGTCAGGGTGGAGGAATCAGGGAAGCTTCCCTGGAGAAGTAGCATCTAAACTGGCTGCATGGTAAGCAGACACTCAACCAGGCCAACAGGAAGAGGATTCCAGGTATACTGTCAGCATGTGCAAGGTCCCTGAGGCTCTGGAAGGAGCGTGATGCATGCGCCGACTTGAAAATCCAGGATGGTGCAAGACGGAACTGCAGAGGGGCTGGGTGGATTGCGCCTGTGTGCCAGTGAGGCGGTAGCTACTGCAGCATACAGTCTTTTCCAGTGAGCCCCAAAAACTTCGCTGTTTCCCTGAGTTCTCCCAGATGGGGTCTAATCCCCTGGAGGACGATTAAACGACAATTACAATTTACCAAAAGAGGGATCACAGCCAGTAAGTGACAGCCAGTCAACAACCAGCCAGCCCTCTGCTGAAGATGTGTGGGGATGAACCTTAATAGTCAAGGCAGTGGAGTTTCCATCTTTGTTCCCCGTAAATGCTAATTTATAACATACGCTAACAGTAAAGTCTTCACTCTATCCTCCACTCTGTGGGGCTGGTTTGTTCTTTCAAAACCTTCATTTTTATATGCCAATTCCTTTTTAGTCACTGTATAAACTGGGTTGGCCTCATTTACACAGAGGCCACTTGCCTCGAAAGTGCTGGAATTAAAGGTCCCATGCTTAACCTCATGCTCATTTTTTAAATTAAATTTTACTTATGTATTTATTTTGTGTATGTATACATGTGCTTGCCACACAGCTTGAAATTAAAGGTCAGAGGACAACATGCAGGAATCATTTCTCGTCTTCCATCATGTGGGTCCCAGAGCATCAAGCATGGCGGCAAGTTCCTTTACTTACCCAGATTGTTGTCCCACACACCCATTTTTAAAAACATGGTCAAGGCTGGGCAGTGGTGGCCTTTAATCCCAGCACTTGGGTGGCAGAGGCAGGTGGATTTCTGAGTTTGAGGCCAGCCTGGGCTACAGAGTGAGTTCCAGGACTGCCAGGGCTACACAGAGAAATCCTGTCTCAAAAAAAAACAAAACAAGCCGGGCGGTGGTGGCGCACGCCTGTAATGCCAGTACTTGGGAGGCAGAGGCAGGCGGATCTCTGAGTTCGAGGCCAGCCTGGTCTACAGAGTGAGTTCCAGGACAGCCTGGGCTATACAGAGAAACCCTGTCTCGAAAAACCACAAACAAAACAAAACAAACAAACAAAAAAACCATGGTCATGCACCAGGAACTCTCCTAGGCATTGCAAACAGAATGCTGGTTAACACGAGGCCACCTTGACCTCCAGCAACTCAAAATCTCACAAACGGATAGATACATTACTTGTAAGAGCCATAGGGAAGCCAGTATCATCAAGGAGTGTACTTGTCAGAGTGCAAGCGCACTGGTGTGAAACCTGGCAGATCTGTGACCACATCCTGAACGCATCATTTTGCAGTTGTGTGAAGCTGGGCTCTTAAGACTTTTTTTTTTTGTTGTTGTTTTTTTTGTTTTTTTCGAGACAGGGTTTCTCTGTGTAGCCCTGGCTGTCTTGGAACTCACTTTGTAGACCAGGCTGGCCTCGAACTCAGAGATCCACCTGCCTCTACCTCTGCCTCCCATGTGCTGGGATTAAAGGTGTGCTCCATCACTGCCCAGCAGCCTTTTTTTCCTTAGTCTGCAAAAATACCACCAAAACTTTAAGATTCAATGGGATCCTGCTGACAGAATGCTGAGTGCCATGCCCAGCACAGTGATAGCCTCTATTGATGGAAAAGAATGGGGACTTTTGATAATGACAGGCCACTGTAGTAGATGTTCTATACCCAGTGGGGGCTGGCCTTTTGTATGAAAAAAATCACAGGATAACTGGTTTTTGTCCTATGTGAGAAAAAAGAGTCTGAGAAGCAGCTGGCACAGAGCAAAACAGCCCCTTTGTTGTGTTTTTTGAGCATGGCTATTTAGTGAATTGCCGAGGATTAGGACAAGACAATATTATAAGGGGTTTAGCCTCTTACCTGGCAAATAGGTTTTTAGTATCAGCTGTTGTTGTTACTCTACACATTTTGGCAAGGAAGCTTTTCATTGATTGGTATTAGATAAAGCATGGCTAATCTCTTAGTGGCGAAGGCAGCCTTGTCCAACTCTGAAACGTTGAGAAAATATCAACATAGTGAGGAATGCACTATGGGAAAGAAAGGGTCCGTCTGGGTCCTCAGAGAGCTTCACCTGACCTGGGAGACAAGATGGTCATGTGTCTAACTCAAGACAGCATTTCCTATCTCTGATAGTTGGAACTTCATCTCAAAAAAGCGAAGACTTGGAGCGATGGCTGGGCTTCCAACAAAGACTAAAGAAACCAGCCGTGTGGCTACTGACCAGACTCAAGGAGACAAGACTCGATTTGCTCCAGTTTTCCCCCCAACATGGGGAAGGGTCAGGACAACTGATTTTTCCTTTGTTTGGGGAGACGTAAGAAGATATGTAGCCAAGCTAAGTGGGTATTTGTCCTGGTGTTTGATATGTCAGAACTAGGGGGCTGATGTGTTGGGGAGTCCTGGAGAGCTGGAATTGTGCAAGAAGACAGGGACAGGTGTGCAAGGGGCACGCCCAGGAAGTCCTGCGGCAGCGGCAACGAAGCAGGTGCAGGATCTTGGGGTTCAGGGAGTCCCGGGGGACCAGAGGGTGCTGGGTAAGGCGTCCTGGGGGACTGGAAGGGTGCAGGGCAGAGCGTTCTGGGTGACAGAGGGCTGCATGGCAGGGTGACCTGGGAGTCCTAAGGGACCACGGTGGGCACAACTCAGTGGCTCCTGGGCGTCCAAGGATTGATCAAGGGATGCAGTGGGCGGGCCATGCCAGGAGTCCCGGGGACCCGGCGGGGGCGGGGGGCGGAGCGTTCGGAGCCGGGGAGGGCGGGGCGTCGGTTGGACGGCCGGAGTGACTGGCGGGAGGGGCAGCGGCTCCTCCCCGTGCGGCGCGGCGCGCGGCCTCCGGGTGCCTAGGCTAGAGCCGGGCGGCGGCGCCTCACTCGCGCGGAGCCGGGCCGGGACGCGGTCGGCGGCATCATGAACAGCATCAAGAATGTGCCGGCGCGGGTGCTGAGCCGCAGGCCTGGCCACAGCCTGGAGGCCGAGCGCGAGCAGTTCGACAAGACGCAGGCGAGCACGGGCTGGGCGGGCGGTGGCGGCGGCGGCGGCGGCGGCGGCGGCGGCGGTGGCCTTCGGTGCGCTCGGCCCTGCGCCGACGGTTGCGGGCTCCGCGGCCCGGGCGGCGCAGGTGACCGGAAGCCGCGCAACAGCCGGGCTGGGCTCGGGGATGCGGACGCGGCCCAGGTGCGCACGGCCGCGCGGGGCCCGGGGCGCCCTCAGCTCCCTGCCGCCTTTCCAGGGAAGCTCCCGGCTGCCTTCGCTCCCGAGCCCTTTCCACGGCCGCACAGTATCTTATTATCTGCTGGCTGAAAAGTTTCACCTATGTCGCCAGACTTGTTTGCCCGCGCGGGGGCCCATTTATAAATAGGCTGCCACCCCCTCGTTAAACACCGGCGCCTGACAGACGGAAACTTCCCAGGCTCCTTCCTGCGCTCCCACGCGCCGCTCTCCCAGGAGAGGGCCAGACCTGAGAAGGTGGCGTGGAAAATTAAATAATGGCTCTGATGCGCATTCATTCATGCATGGGTTCTGGGGAACCCGCTGTGCAGGTCTCGCTTTTTTTTTAAATTTTTTTAATTTTTTTTATTTTTAGACAGGGTCTCATGTAGCCCAAGCTAGCCTTGAAATCCTCATCCTCCTGCTTCCAGACGACCACCAACACGTCTGTTTCCCTCCTTTTTTTTTTTTTTTTTTAAACTCTGCCCTGTTCTTAAGTCTTGGGTGGACTCTTGGGAACGGGGGTGGGGTGGGGATGTCTCTACTTATTTGCTAGACTAAGTCAGCCAGACCGAAATGGCTGCTTTTTTTTTTTTTTTTTCTAAGCTTTAGCAATAAAGGAAGCCAAAGACTCCTCCCACCTGTATCTGAAGCAGGTCGGTGGCATTTGCATTGAGTTCCTTCCCCCTTGGTCAGAGCAGAGAGCAAGGACTCCTGCGGTTGCTTTCAAAACAAGTTAGCACAAGCAGTCTACACTAGCTTTCGTTTTGAAATGACAGAATTCGAGGTCTAACCTTTGTGCTTCAGATGGACTGCGATAGTGATAAACTTCAGGACGGTGAGGGCTCCGAGCATGCCGAGAGCCTGTACCAAGCCGGCTGCAAATGATTAATTTATCCGTGTGATCTCCATCTGGTCCAGCCTGGATCACCCACCATAAAAACAAACATGGCGTTGGATGTGAAGTCATTAATACGTAATTAACTGTCCTAGTAAACTCGCAGAGCCTAGAGAGAAATACTCTTGGCACTGAGGAATCTGGGTGTTGTCAAGAGCTTGATTTAGTCAATGAGTTTTAGAATCTTTTTCCGCCCCTGCTTTAAAGCAGGTGCAGAGAAAGCTGATTGCTGCAGGAAAAGATGGGAGAGGAGATGGGATTTTAAAGGTCAAGTTCATTGATCTGCTTGAATGATTATGTCAAGGGTAACCTTCCTGAATGTCAGAGGGACGATCTCTGATACAGGACCACATGGGCTTGGTGGTTGGCTTGTAAATAAGGTAGTTCTCTTCTTTTAAAACTCTTACTATGTTTATTTATTTATTATGTGTATGTGTGGAGGTCAGAGGGCAGCTTCTCTCCTTTTCCCATATTGGTTCCAGGAATCCAGCTCAGGTTGTCAAGTCAGTAAGCGTCTTTGCCTGCCCTCCCTGAGTCTTCGAGGCTTTAAAAGGGTTATTCATGAAGCACAGCTTTGTACTGAGGAGTCTCACAGGACTCACCCACTCCAGAGCAACTTTTCCATAGGAGAGTTTGAGGCCAGCATCTGGGTATGCCTGTCTTCACAGTGACTTAGGGAAGTAAGAACATAGTTTTGCAAGTAGTTAATATTTAATTAGATCATTCCCAGAAATATCTAGCAAGCTGCCAGGCAGGCTCCTTGCAAGAAAGACCTAGAGAGCCCTGGTTTACTGCTTCCGTGTGTCCTTTGGGACAGAAAATAGCACATCCAGTCCTGGGACCTGCCTCCCTTTGGAACACAGTGCCTGTCTTGACATTGATGCTTGGCAGGGTGGTAACTGTGGAGTAGCTAGCTTGGGTTTGCCATCCTCAGCAGCCTGCCAGCCTCCTCTCTTGGACTCCTGGGGCCAGGAGGAAGAGGAATGCTTCCATGTTTGCTCTGTGGACAGGACACACCCTGTTTTGCAGAGAGCTCTGTGGTTACCTCTCAGGACTGTGGAGGAGGCAGTCATCCCTCCTGGCAGCTGGCTCCTCCACTCTGAGCTTCTGACCCTAGGGGCGTGTCTTGGAGATAGTGTCCCAGAGGCAGTCAGTTCCGCCCCATTACTTTAGTCTCTTCGTTGATACCCCTTTTCAAATTGACTATAAAATGCTACACAACTCCTTGTACCCGTATTCTGAATAGTACACCTTTGGGGGGGGGGGAAAGAGTTGTGACTTCGCGGAGCACACTTGTAGGCAGAGTAGACCAGATCTCATGTGTGTGTTCACCTTGTGGTGGGCAAGTTGCCTGACCACAGAGCCTGATGTTTCTGCTGAAAACAGGGACAGTTCTGTGTTTTTGGAAGAGTGTACTCAGATACTGTGAGGTAGGTTGAGTCATGTCCCTGCAAAGATGACCACAGCCTGTGTTATTTGTGTAATTCACATTGTAGATGGAATCAAGTTGCTCATCTGACCTTGAGGTGGGAGGTTTTATGAGTCACCAGGTGGGCCCTGCATAACAGGGTYCCCGAGTGGAGATGAGGGGGTCGGAGAGGCAGTGGTGGCAGTGGCCTGAGGTTGAACTCTGCGGGTGGGTTCGAAGGAGCCAAGCGCTAAGGAATAATGCCATCCTTTATAGACTGGGAAAGGTGAGGAAACAGATTTCTGCCCTAGAACCTACACTAATTAGAAACCCAGCCCTGCTGGTGCTTCAGTACCAATCTAGGGACAGGAAATGTAGTTCAGTGGATTCCTGAACCCACGAGTTTGATCCCCAGCACCATATAAATCCATCATGGTGGCACAAGGTATATCCTTAGCTACAAGGCCAGCATGGGCAATAAAAACATGGCCGACTTATGGATGGCAGGAAGAACTGTAAGATGTATCAGTACTGTTTGAGGACACTAAAACTGTAGCAATTTGTTACAGCAGCAACAGGGGATAATACACCCAACACAGTAAACATAACTAGTGTCTAGCACATAGTAGGGTCTCAGCAAATAGTTGCCCTACCATTCTCCACTTCTACCCCCAAAGTTCAAAATCTGGGACCTCTATGAAAGAGGTAAGCCATCTTTGGAGCACACTATGCAGCTAGAAGCCAAGAACATCCTGATTGTACTTTCCTTTCTGTGGGAACACACAGTTGCCCTTTTTGTTGCTTCTCTGAGCCTCTGATTTACCCACAGCATGCAGAGACAGGGGAGGGACCTTTTCGCAGGTCAGGCTGAGAGAAACCCTGTAATCACAGTGCAGGGTTAAACCCAGGGCAACATCAGCGTCAGAGGTGAAGGGGTGAGGGGTGAGGCGGTCCCACTGGGAGCCAGCTGCTGAAGCAGCGGCAGACGGAAGTACTTCCTCCCTTCCGATTTCCAGGTCAGTGACACATCTCTTCAGCAGCCCCCTCCCCTCCTGGACCAAACTCTTGTAAAGATTAACATTTATTGACAAGTCCCGACTTGTGGCTGCAGCTGCTTGATACAGTAGCACTGCTGAGTAGACCCCGAAGAGGGGCCACATGTGTAATATTCAGATCGGCTTCTGGCTTCCAGAGAACGCAGGCAGGCAGGTGAAGTTAATTTGGATTGTGTCTTTGACTTCACCCGCTGTGTGAGTCCTTGAATCATTCCTCTTACCATGGAGCACTGTGGAGTAGGAACGGGCTCTCAGTTCTACCCTCCGAGGAGTCTCAGCCTTTGGACAGTGCAGGTGTGAGAAGCAGCAGACCTCAGGCAAATGGGGGTGATTGATTGGGGCTAGGGCCCCAGGCGTTGGTGTTGTGTGGAATTTTCTCAGCCCGGTGATTCTCAGGACCTACTTACCAGAGGCAGGCCACAGGGGCAAACCGGTGTCTGGAACCTGCCCTAGTCTCTAGGAGAGCAGTTCTCAAGTTCTGGGAGGCTTTTAGACCCCATGCTATTGCCCAGCCCTGGTCTGCGTATAGCTCAGGGTGTGTCTCAGTGAGGCTCCGCAAGAGTGCTTGCCTATAAGTAAGAAACCCCAGTCTGACTCCAAGCCCTGCAGACGGGGAGAGTGTAATTATAACATGTTACCTCATGCTTGCTCCCTCAAAATATTTACAATAATAGGAAAAGAATCCCCAGCCCCAGGGTTGGAGAAGAGCCCTAACCCACATGCTGGATATCCAAAACCCCCAACTCTGTCTAGCTGTTACCTTAGGACTGGTTGAATTCTTGAGGGCTGATGTGGTCTGTCCTGCCTCCACTGTGTCCCCAGGAGTAGGCATAGGCCTGTGTCACAACAGCTATTGGGGCCTGACTCCCAGGATGCCAGAATTCTGAAGTCTCCTCTTCCAGTCCCGGCCGGGGTGGGGCTGTGCTGGCCGCACGTCACCTCTTCCTGCCTTTGCTTCTGTGCACCCCTGGGGCACACTGACTGCGTCTCCTGACCTAGTCCTGCAGAATTGGGGTACACAGTAGAAGGGGAACAGTCACTTTGCACCCCCTAGGGAAGAGGCAGACTAGCTCTGGCAGTGTGCTGCGCAGTTAGGAACCTCATCAGGCCTGGCTCATCATCGCTCTG
>BDUI01003850.1:59478-103205 GCA_002335545.1 Apodemus speciosus
TCTCTCTCTCTCTCTCTCTCTCTCTCTCTCTCTCTCTCTCTCTCTCTTTCTTTTCCTAGACATTGTTTCTCTGTATTCCTGTCCTAGAACTCACTCTGTAGACCAGGCTGGCCTCAAACACGGAGATCTGCCCGCCTCTGTCTCCCAAATGCTGGAATTAAAGGCCACCACCACCTGGTCTAGTTTCCCCATTTTCGAGACAGTCACAATAACATGGCTCTGGCCCAGTGGGGTAGCTGTAGATATTTGCAGGGGTGTAGCAAATGTGTTAGCGATTAGATTGTGTGCAGAAAAGCAGACAGGACTGAAGGAGATAGACGGTGCCCCTTTGTCCTGAGGATAGCCCGCTGTGTGCAGGGGACACTGAGCCAAGCTGCACAAAGGAGCAGAGCAGGGTAGAGTGTCTGGAGGGCACATTGTGCACTGCCCCTTCATACACTACCCGCTCCTGTCGTAGCACTCCGCAGACCTGCCCCCTTCTGAATGGGGAAGACGCGCCTCCCTGACCCAGCTCCGAGGCCGGTGGCCAGCCACTGCTGTACAGGGGCCCGTGAATGGAACGCAGCCGGCCACTTGATCCCAGCAGCTAGGTCCTGTGCGTGAGTGGAAACCCGCCGGGTAGCGTGAAGCTTGATTGGCAGAGGGCAGGGAAACTGAGCTGGCTAACCCGAGATGCAGGGCAGGCCTGGCTGGCCTGACTCTACTGGTCAGCCTTGCCCTTCCCCCTTGTCCACCTGGGAACTGCCATTTATTTCAGGGCTGACTGGATTATCACTTTATATGTGATGGCATCTATCTTCCTCTGCCCAAGCTCTTCTTCCCTCCATTTCCCTGCCGCTGATGGCGTAATGCACGGTGTCTCTAATCAGCCTGGCAGGAAGTATGGAGCAGTGGCTCTCAGCCCGTCTAATGCTGTGACTGTTGAATACAGTTCCTCATGTTGTGATGACCCCCAACCATAAGGCTATTTTCCTTATTACTTTATAACTGTAATTTTGCTACTGCTATCAATTGTAATATAAATATCTGATATGCAGAATATCTGATAGGTGACCCCTGTGAGAGGGTTGTTCGACCCCCAAAAGAGGTTGGGGCCCACACGTTGAGAACCAGTGTTGTCTAGAGAGTCACACCTCTCAGCTTGGACTGTTAAAACAATGGACCCAAAGAGATGGGCATTTCCCCAGGAATCTCACACTGGGAGAAGGAAAAGGCCGGGAGCAGGAAGGGGAACTTGTCTCCTGAAGAGATTTCACAGTTCTAAGAACTTGTCACCTTGCAAGATGAGACTGGAGCCCAGTCAGTGGGAATCAGTGGTGGGCATCCTCATAGGTGGGCTGTTCCTGGCCCTGGCCCTCTGTTTAAACTTAATCTGACTACAGGACCCTGAAGGTAAATTTAAGGGGGGGGGTCACTAGATCTTTGTCCTTCTTTCCACTGTGGCCATATTGAATGAATCTCCTTTTCCTGCTCTTTCCTAGTCATTTGTCTGTTTGAATTGGCTCCCGGAGGAAGGGTGGTGGAGCTCAGTGGCTCTGACAAACAACAGTCAACCTGCCGGGCAGGAAGACGTGGGCAGCTGTGGGGCTGCATATATGCCCGCCTACTGTCCCTGAGGTCCTCAAGTGCCCTCCTTAGGGTTACACTGAAAGGCCCACAGTAAGGACAGCCCTGGGAACCGGCAAACCTCACCCCACTTTTCATTCTTGGGCTGCCTCTCCCCCTGGCCTGGATGGCCCACAGCATCACACTGGACTGAGTGAACCCATGGAAGACATTAGTACTGGCAGGACCTTTCCTTCTTGCTAGGTAAACATAAGCCTCCAACTGCATAGGTTCACAGGCCCGGGTGTGACTCAGTCCTCTGGCTTGTGGGACAGACAGGTCTGTGACGACATCACTAATACCTCAGGAACAAAACCGCCCAGCCGCCTCCCTGTCCGTCTAGGTTCTGGCACAGCAGAGGTGTGACTCAGGACCACATCTTTCTGCTCTGTATTCCACCCACGAAGTTTGGAGCTGGGGTGCTGTGGATTGGGCCATGGGTTTGTCGGTAGTGGCCGTAGCACCGGTTCTTTCCCAGGGTTTTCATGCTGTCCTTGAGGTGCTGACTGTCACAGCCTAATTCTTGCATTTCCTCAGTGGTGGAATGATGGGGAAGCCAGGACCAAAGGGACAGGAGACTTGAGTGAAGGGGGCGCAGTTGGGTGGACCGGGGCCAGTCGATCGCTGACTTCCTGTCTGCTGAAATGATTCAGCCTTGGCCCCTGCGCTGCTTTGCATTTGGCCCCGTCTTAGCCTCCTCAGCTACAGAACTCCTGTGTTTGTGGTCATCAATGGCCTTTGAGGTAGCAAGAGTGTGTGAATGAGAGCACTCTGTCCTCCAAGCCAGTCTTTGGAATCACAGAGCAAAATAACTCAGTGCCCTGCCAACAGCTCTGAGCCTGGGCTCCTGGAGGAACCTGTCTGTCGCTGCCAACTGCAGCGGTACAGCCTCGTGATTACCACACAAGGAGGCTTAAGTCGACTCACTTCAGGGACGATTTTAAAAATAGAAATTATTTTATAGCTACTTTAATATCTCTAGTGGCTCAGTTATTAGCTGAAGAAAGATACCCTTGAAGTTACCAGTACTTAGGTCTGAAAGAGCTCTTGTGCCTCAAGTGGTCTCTCTCACAAGTGTCCAGGAAAGATTTATTGACTGACTTGGAAATGCCACAGAGGGGAAGAGGTATGGCCATTCCTCAGTGCCTAGGGGCTTGGGTCCAGGACCTCTGAAGATACTACGATCCAAGGATGTGGTGAAACTCATCTTTAATACTAACACACAGGAGGCAAATCTCTGTGAGTTCTTGGCTAGCCAGAGCTACCCAGTGAGAACCTGTCTCAAAGCAAACAAGCAAGCAAACAAATCAGAATCCATGGATGTTCAAGTCCCTTGTATAAATGGTACAGTATTCACATGTGGTTTATACTCAGATACTCACATAATTTAAACCATGAGCCCAGTACAGTATAAGTTACACATACATGAACCACTATCCCCTGTTGCTCAGGGAATACTAAGGCAGACAAAGCCTGCACGAGGGCGGCCAGTGTACACCGCTCTCCCAGAATACTCTAATTGGCATTTGGTCAGATCTGTGAGTGTTAAACTCATGGATGGGTAGTGGGGTGCCTTTGTGTAGAAGGAGTTGGAGACAGTGTGAGTGGTAAGCTAACACTTTCAGATGACAAATGCTTTAAATGAACTTAAACAGGACACAGCCAGGCCCAGGGGCACACACCTTTAATTCCTGCATTGGGAGGTCAGAGACGGTGGATCTCTGTGGGCTCCAGGCCATTCACAGTCAGATTCTGTCTCAGAACCATCAATCAATCAATCAATCAATCAATCCATCCATCCATCCAGGATGTCTTCTATCTGGAGATAGGTAGCTGCTCTAGTCAGGGCGGCTGGGCCGGCCACCCAGAGCTTGGCTGTGAGTGGGGGTCTGGCTTCATACAGACTGGGGGCAGTGGAGGGAGGATCACATTTGACGGGGTTATGTGTCGATTTGGTTTTCCTTCCTCTTGCTGGGGATGGAGCCTGAGGCCTCGTGCATGCCAGACAGGGGCCTGTCCGCACATCACCCAGGCCTGAGCTGGGGAGTCTGCACTTTCTAGGGGGTCCAGGAGGTTTCTGCTTCACCCCGGGAAGTCGGAGTGTGGGAAGTTCTAAAGCTGAGGGCTCTGGGTGAGAAGGTTTGGGTGCCGCAGCCAGCTGCAGAGGCGCTGTGGGGAAGGAGCCTCTCTGCCTGGGTGTGTGGGCTCCTGGGAAAGAGTGTGCTGACCCAGGTCCACATCTGTTCTGTGCCCTAGCTGCTAGGGACCCCCTGGAGGTCGTGGGCCAGGAACCCTCATTCTACCTGGTCCTGGTGTTTGTCCCGAGCTTTGACCCCTGGCTCTTCAGAGCATCATTTTCCCCTGAAGAGAGAAGAAGGCAGTTGTCAGATAAGCAGGGCAGGCACACCCTGAGGACATGGGCTCCCCTGGGCTGTTGTGAGGCCTTCTCAGAGCTCCAACCTGGACCTAGGATGGAGGCTGCTATGGGATCCAAGGTGGGGAGGTGAAGGCCAGGTCCAGCGGCACAGTACAGCACCCAGGCATGAGTCTGAGATGGGTGCTGGGGGAGATCTCTCCTGGTTCCATCTCTCTAACCACCTTCCCAGCCTAACCAGCCCTACATCACCTATGACTTAAACCATTCCACAGTCCAGAATCCCGTGTCCTGACTTGCCGCCATCAGGCTAGGTCCACTGTGTTAGGGGACCCTGGGGGGCTTGGTTTTGGTCTAGGCTAGAAGGCTGCCTACATGTAAATGTTTTCCTGAACTGCCCCCAGAGAGAACCAGCGCCCACAGAGTGGCGATGCTGAGAGGCAGGCTGTGCATTCCTGTGTCCCAGCAGCTCAAGGCCTCAGGCCGAACTCAGCAGCACCTGCTGCCCAGTAAAAGGGGCTCAGGATGCTGTGGGATCCAGCGCACAGAGATGCAGAGGAGTTGTGACTGGGTTGGCAAAGTGGGTCTGGGGTGCCTCAGGCGATGCTCACCAGCTCCAGGATGGGGGCCAGGGAATGAGTCCTGCCAGCCCCTGTAGCCGCGGGACTGTGGGCAGACACTCTGCTTCTCCATGCTGCTGTTCTCCAGAGAGTCACAGCACACGGCCGCAGGAGGGTCCTGTCGTGATATTGGATGCTTAGGGCAGGCCTGTTTAAGTGACACACTTAGCATGTTTTGTTTTTGTGACACTGGCCAACTCCTGAAGCACCAGTGTCCTTATCTGGAACACTCTTGGGGTTCCTCCTGAAGGCCTGGTGAGACCCCCTGGACAAGCACTTGGCACAAGATGAACTCAGTAAAACCGATGCAATCATCGTGTTACTGGGACCTGGATGCTGGCCCTGTGGCACAGTGCTACGGCTTTTCAAGCCCGGCAGGTGCCGGGGAGTCTGTCTCTGGTTTTGTGTGTTATCCTTCCATCGCACTGTGTGGCAGCCCCGTGCTTCCTCTCAGCCTCTGCCCCTCTGAGGGTCAACCCCTCCTGGTGCCGACACTGTCCTGTCATAGACTGGTGGCTCCTGGGGCATGGGTGTGGACTTGCAGCATTTCTCAGTGTCCATGTCTGTAAGTGGCCGCCTGCCCATGCTCTGTTGTGTCTGGGCACCAGCAGACGACCCCCTGCAGGTCCCAAGCAGTTTCTCACTGTTGGGGCCAAGCGTGGTGGGTGGTTCACACCTTTAATCTCAGCCCTTGAGAGGCAGAGACAGGTGAATCTCTGTGAGTTTAAAGCTAGCCTTCTCTATCTAGTAACCAGCCAGGGCTACATGTGAGACCCTTTCTCAAAGAAAAAAAATGGAGAGCACCCCCTTCCATTGTGGGGCTCCCCAAGCCTCTCGGTTCTTTTCTTCCTGGGGAGTCAGACAGGATTTAGGGTGTGGTAAGCACCTAGAGACTCCCATGCTTTAGTGATCTGAGTTTCTCCAGCTCTGGTTTTGCGTCCTGATGTTGGGATTGTCCTCCCCTGAGGTCTCACAGAGTGGCTGACCCTGAGGGCCGCTGAGGCCACTCCTGATTACTAGGTTGATGGAAGGCTGCTTCAGYGCCAGGGACTCCCTCTACCTCCACTCACTTGTGTGGCTTCCCACCTGCTATGTGAGTGTGGGGGTGACATGGTTTCAGAACCCCAAGTATCACTGCGATCAGGCCATGCCACACTCTAGCCTCAGAACAGAACTGTGTCGCAGGGTCTGTCAGACATTCCACATACAGGGAGGTTCTGAAGTGCTCCTAATGCCACTCTCTGCTCAGATGTGACCCACAGACACCTCCTGAGGAAATTCACGTAGAAGCCCAGGGGAGGTGGGCTGCCGTCACCCCTGCCTGCCGCTGCTGCCTGGGAGGAGAAGCAAGGGCCGGGAGTGCCCACAGACGCCTACTGTGTGAGCACTGGGCCTCCTTGTGTGGTACTGGCCACCCCACACATCTGCCCTCCCTGCACACAACGGGCCTGTGTTCCCGGGAGCCAGCCTGTGCCTGCACAGCATGGCTAGCTGACACGGTCCTATCCCTTGTGGCCAGCTCAGGGATGGGTGGCACCAGGCCCTCCACAGAAGACCCTGCCACCTTCCCTCCCAGAGTGCACTCCTCTGTGTCCCATGACCTCCTTACTGCCATGCACACAGGCAGGACTCCTGCCACATGCCAGCACCTCGACATGCCATGAGGTGACAAGAGAAAGTAACACTACCGGAGGGACATTTGGAGAATCCTAAGCCAGATTTGAAGAGGACCAGGGACAAGCGGTTGTGTGGCTCACACCTTAATCCCAGCACTGGGGAAGCAGAGGCGGGGGCTGTCCTCAAAGCAAACCTGGTCTAGTAGTAAATTTCAGAACAGACAGAACTAAGTAGAGAGACACTGTCTAAGCGCACAACAACAGAGGGGTGGAGGGGCCTGGGGCTCAGATCAGGACGGGAAGGGCCAAGTGTGTTACACGTGGGGGGTTTGAGAAAGCAGGGGCTCTCTCAGGCATGGCAGTGCATACTTGTGATCCAGACTCTTGGGTCAGGAGTTCAAGTTCAGCCTCAGCTACACAGTGAGTTTGAACTAAGCCTCATGGAATGAGTGTGCGTGCGTGCACGCGCACGTGTGTGTGTGTGTGTGTGTGTGTGTGTGTGTATGTGTGTATTAAAGGGTGGGGTTGAGGGTTATAGAGATGGCTCAGCTGGTAAGGGTCGTGGGTCCTGGGACTTGCGTGGTAGAAGGAGAGGATGACCCTCAAATTGTTCTTTAACTTCTACACAGATGCGCACAAATCGGTGTGAATTGATTTTCAGGGGGTCAGACTCTCAAAGTTTGAATCAACACCAACTATTAGGTTGTGTTGACCCAAACTACCTTCTGCCCATCTTGGGTTATTACTCTGCTGGCTGAGGTGGCTGCAGAGACCCCGTGCAGTTTTTAATTATGTGCATGTGTCTGCACATGTGTTGGCAGGGGCCCACAGAGACCAGCGGGCTGGGAGCTGGGGTTACAGGGGACTGTGAGCCTCCTGATGCTGGGGATTGAATCTGAAATCTTTACAAGAGCAGACAGTGCTCTTAACCCATGAGCCGTCTCCAGTCTCCGGTGTTTGTTTCTGTTTTAAGGTGTAGAAAAGCAGAGGCCCTGCTGCAGGCTAGAGTGGCCTGGATCTCAAAAGGTTCATCATGGCCTCTTGGTAACCTTTTTCCTCAGAGGAGGAGACTTCCTGCCTGCCGATTTCCAGATTCACTACTTCCAAATATCTCAGCCCCTCCCGGGTCCACGTGGCACAGCTCTGTCTCCTCCCTTCTTGCGAGGAATCTTTTAGGCCTGGTGCCATCATCAGAGCCGCTCAGGTGCCGGGCAGCGTAGGTTGTGGCTCCACAGCCCAGATAGGACGCTCCTCGCTGTGGCTTGGCCCAGCCCACTTACCACTTACCCTGCCAGGGTAAGCCGTAGCAGGAAGCTGTGTCACGGTCACTGTAAGAACACAGCATGGAGTCCAGCAGGCCACTGAATCTGAGCTTCAGTCTTCTCCAAGAAATAAGGAAACAGCATAACTGTCTCCCAGACGCCTCTAGGAGATGGGTGGCGTTCTGTGCTGTCCCTCTCTCGGCCACTGTTGTGCCAAGTATGCCCTCAGTAGAGATGAAATACCCTGGGTTGCAGGGTGGCAGTCTCCCCACAGCTGCTGGTGGCGGCCCTGTGCTTGTGTGGAAGATGAGACCTGGCGGAGGCCGTGGGAAGCAGGCTCGGCACACACAGCAGGGTTGGCTGGCTGAGGCTCTGTGTGCTCGGAAAGGCGGAGCTTGCCTGTGTTCATTCAGGGCCCCAGTGCAGTGAGGTGGGAGGGCTTAGCTACAGCCCCAGGTCCTCAAAGTTCAGTGAGTTTCCCATAGTGGGCCCTGTGTGTGATCAGGGGTCAGTGCATCTCTCTAGGCGGCAGGGGGCAGGGTCCAGCCCAGGAGCAGCCCATGCTCAGCCCTGACATCCCCAGATCTTATCAAAAAGGGACTCTGTGCCCCACCAGGCCTGCTCCTCTTAGGAAAATTGAGCCAGTCTGTTCAGCATGTGCTGAGGTGCCCATGGTTGGGAATCCAGTGCCCTGACAAGGAAGGCCTTACTGCTCAGACRCTGCAGCGGGAGTGCTTGGTGGCCTTTGGGACATGGAGCAGAAGAGAAGCAAGCCCTGACTAGCCCTTGCCGGCCTGGTGATTGTGTCGCTAGGTAGCATGCCCAGTGTAGCTCCTTGGGCCATCTGGGTGAGTGCACTCTGGGGCAGCTGCATGCCCTGGTCTCTGGGTCTCTGCCTGTCAGTCCATTCCATCCTCCTGTCTGGGGCCTGGGAAGACTCATCTGACCTCCCGGCCCGGCCCGGCCCGGCCCTGCCCGTGGAGCCTCAGAGGAGTGGGTGAGGGATCGTGTTCTTTGTGCGCCCTGGCTTCCTGCCTTCAGAGCTGGACTGGAAGGTGTTGAGCTGGGGAAATAAGAGGTGTCCAGTGGAGGTGAGAATCCCTTCAAGATCGTGGCGTGGTGTTTTCAAGTGTGAGACTTTTCCTTCTCAGGTGACAACAGCCTGGCTCCAAACAAGCTCGTGTGCCCTTCCCCCGTCCAGTTGTCCTCAGTGGCGTGAGCAGGGCCATGGAAGTGAGCCAGTGGCAGGGCCTGGTCTCTGTGTGGTGCTGGCTGGAGTGTCAGCTGACATCTGTGCTGTGGGCTCTGCCAGACAGGAAGAGGGGATGACACAGGCCAAGGGGCTCCGCGGGGCCAGAGGGCAGAGCTCTACTGTTCTCCCAGGTGGGAAGCTTGGGCAGGGGATGCTGCGCTGGGCCGCGCCCTTACCCGCCTTCCTGGATCGGGGCGTTGCGAGGAGAGCAGTGTAAGGTAGATGAGCCACAGCTCAGCCTTCCCCGCCTCCCTGAGCCTGGAGCTCTTGGGCGCCGTGACATTGTCATGTAAGAGAAGTTTCCTCGGAGTTTCCCATCAGGGAAAGTGTTCGCTCTTGCTCCTGCACTTGTCCTCCACAGACTAGGTGGCCCGTTCTCCTGTGGGTTGTGTGTCCCGGACAGCTGCAGATGGGTGTCTGATCCTTCCTCTGTCTCTCATAGGCCATCAGTATCAGCAAAGCCATCAACAGCCAGGAAGCCCCAGTGAAGGAGAAGCACGCCCGGCGTATCCTTGCGCTCCTTGGGAGCTGTCAGGAGACTGTGGCCGGGCATGGTCCTGGCCTAGGGTGTGCTGAGTTGTGAGACCGTGTCCTAAGGACTCCAGTTGTTGTGACCTGGGGTGGATGAGAACTTGGGAAACTACAGAGAGTGCCAGGGCCCAGGGGAGGGGCATCTAACTGTCCACACGTCAGTCTGTCCTCCACTTGGCCTTGACCCTCTAAGGTATCATCCTGGGCACTCACCATGAGAAAGGAGCCTTTACCTTCTGGTCCTATGCCATTGGCCTGCCGCTGGCCAGCAGCTCCATCCTCAGTTGGAAATTCTGTCACGTCCTTCACAAGGTCCTCCGGGACGGACACCCCAATGTGAGTAGTGACCACAGCCCTTGGTCTCACAGGCTCAGGAGAGCGAAGCCTCCATGCCACCAGCTGACAGCATTCCCTGGAAGTGTGCAGCTCTGACCTGTATCTGTCCTCCTGAGCTATGGACTGGATACCCCGCCCCGCCCTGCCCAGTGCCGGGAGGGACTGCTCAGGTTCTGTGTCCTCACCCCCTTCTCTGGCGCAGGTGCTGCATGACTACCAGCGGTACCGGAGCAACATACGGGAGATTGGCGACTTGTGGGTAGGTGTGGGGACAGTGCCCAGGCACCGTGGCTGAGCTAAGGGCAGCATCTGGGGACTCTCTGCTCTTGTCCATGGGGTTACTGTGGAGGCTGAGCACCAGGCTGTGAAGTTGCTGTTGGGGCCTGCTGCAGGCAGATTGGCTGCAGCTTCATAAAGCAAGCCCATGTCCTCATGAGTGGAGACTCCCAGGATCCCCTAGACTTTAACCCTAAGCTTTAGAAGCCATGTCACATACAGACTTGAATGTTCCATGCATTTGCCCTGAAGTTCTTAGAGTCAGTCATCAGACCCCTGGGGAGCCTGTGTCTGGATTCGCTCTACTGTCCTCAAAAGTCAGAGGCCTCAGGCCTCATTCCCCAAGCTCTCCTGGGGTGCTTAGTTGAGCAGACCCCRAGGGAGAGGGTGGCCTGTCCAGAGCCACTGTGCTGTTATTCATGTCCTTTAGTGTCAGGAAAACAGCAGGCATTCGTCACAGTGCCGCTGCAGACGCTGGCCCCGCTGGCGTGGCAGCACACCACAGTGTTTTTTGCAAGAGGAAGCCAGGAAGCTGTGTGTAGACCAGAATGCACCTCCCCTGTCGGCCACCAGCTCTTTAGTAAAGTGCTCCTGCTCAGAATTGGCCTGTTTCCCTGGACAAAGGGCTCTCTGCCTCTCACAAGACTTTCTCTGGCAAGAGTGACAAGGAATGAGATTAAGGAGGGGGAAAAGCTAGAGACAGAGTAATGAGAGTGGTGAAGGCTAGCAGGAAATGTTTACTGAGTGAGTGAGTAACTGACTGACTGACTTGTGGAAGAAGGGCCCGCTTCCCTCCCACCTCGTTCTTCTGGTCTGGGTGCACGCTTGATCCTTGGGATTCCGAGTTATGTTCTTGACAGTGACCTCACACAGGGCTCTGGTCCCCACAGGGCCACCTTCGAGACCAGTATGGACACCTGGTGAATATCTATACCAAACTGTTGCTGACTAAAATCTCCTTCCACCTTAAGGTAGTCTCCCCGAGAAATCACGGGACCTGGGGGGCTGGGGACTCTTCTTTCTGTGACATCCTGGGGCATCGAGGGGATTGGATGGCACCTGTCCTGTCCATCCATGGTCTGTCCACTTGCCATGGAGGCTAGGATGACTGGCAGGAAGGAGATGGCCAGGTTATCTCAGTGTTTGCATCTGCGCTCCAGTGGCCCCGCCTGTCAGTCCTGGTCTGGCTGCTCCACCTCAGTCCAGGATTTCTGTCAGCCCCTTTGCCTAACCAGAGAAGCTGGGGTCATGGGATGAAGGCATTGGGAAACCTCCCTGGTGACTCCCCTTCTCATGGGAGCTGTCAGGAGCAGGGATGGGACAGTACACCGCTGCTCAGTGAGGCTGAGTCGGGGCTGTCTCTACAGCACCCCCAGTTTCCTGCAGGCCTGGAGGTAACAGATGAAGCGTTGGAGAAGGCGGCGGGAACTGATGTTAATAACATGTGAGTCTGTGTGACCTCAGTTTCTCCCCTGCTCCCAAGCATGGAGACCCAAGTGCCCACCAGGGACCATGTCAAATGAGGCCACAAGGCTGAAGGTCATGGTCCCCAGTGGGTCAGGATGTGGGTGACGCCATGTTTCTGCCTGAAGGAGTTTGCTTCCTGCTCCAGAGGGGTCTTGGGGATTATGTGGTGTGCCTGCCGCCCTTTGCATCCCCGTCTCTCCTTCTAGTTTTCAGCTCACCGTGGAGATGTTTGACTACATGGACTGTGAACTGAAGCTTTCGGAGGCAGGTGAGCAAGTCACCCGTGCCAGGCTGCGAAGGCAGCGGGGAGCAGGCCGGGCGTTCACTGCCTCCTGCTGCTGGGGTGGAGCCTGGGCGCCAGGCACTCCGGGCAAGCGCGCTCCTGATAGAGCACCCGCGGCAACCCAGGGCCCTGTGGAGGAGATCTCTAGGCTCCTGCCTGGCCTCAGCAGCTGCACTGCTCTCCGGGAGAGAAAATATGGTTAACGTTTCCTACTCCGTGTTCTGAAATGCCTCTCAGTCCTGTCAGACTGTACAGCCGTTGGACAGGAAATCTCTGAGGGCCCCCCTCCCAGCCTGGGGGGTGGTTGTTCTGGGCTGCACCTTCAAAATAACTGCTGGTGACTCAGTGTTGTCCCTGGCAAACCCAAGGCGAACGCCTTTTTAAGGAAAAACAGGGAACCGGGAAGAGGCAGGATAGCCACCCTGTACCCTGGGTCTGGGCCTGTGGCTCTGGTGGGTGAGAGGTCAGCGTGGAACCTGCCCGGGAGTAGGACAATGGGAGCAGACAACAGGTCACCAGGGGTGTGGCCTGGTAGTGCAGCTGGACCGAGGCCACCAGGAATTGTGTCCTGGCAGAACAGCTAAGCTGGAGTYCCTCAGAGCACACAGGCCGTGAGACTCAAGCCATAGACCTGTGTCCCCACCCTAGCTGTATGTGGCCTAGGAGGAGGCCCAAGAGGGCAGACTGTGGACCCAGAAGGCAAGTGGGAAGAGCCTGCAGGCCCCTATCCTTGGTGACACAGATGTTTTAGTGACGTACAAAGAGTGGGCACTGTTAACTGAGCATCCAGAGATACGCTTGGGCAGCAGGTGTAGGCTGCCCTTGCCTCGGCCACAGCACAGAAGGTGGGAACCCCTGCACCTCTCAGTGCTGTAACACGTTGCCTTCCACGGGAGTGCCAGGCTCTTAAGAGAGATGTGCTCCACAGAAGGCTGAGGCAGGGGAATCATGAATCTGAGGCCTGCTTGAGTTGAAGGTCAACCTGGGGAGCTTAGTGAGACCCAGTCTCAAAGGCTAGAAGGGCTGAAGAGAGGCCCCAAACCAACCCTCCAACTCGGTTAGGGGACCAATGCCCTCTTCTGGTCTCTGAGGGAATTGCAGGCATGTGGTGCACAGGCAAAACAGCTACCGATCCATATAGACCTGTACATAAAACCTATCCGTATAAAAGAAAGGAAAGAAAACTTTAAATAAAAGAGGTATGTGTGTGGTGGCACATGCCCCCCCTTTTTTTCCGGTTTTTCGAGACAGGGTTTCTCTGTATAGTTCCGGCTGTCCTGGAATTCACTCTGTAGACCAGGCTGGCCTCGAACTCAGAAATCCGCCTGCCTCAGCCTCCCAAGTGCTGGGATTAAAGGTGTGCGCCACCAACGCCCGGCTAGGCACATGCCCTTAATCCTGGTGCTTAAGAGACAAAAACAAGATACCTGAGTTTGAGACCAACCTGGTCTTGATTAGCCAGGGCTGTACCTAAATAATGAAGTGCTTGCCTAGCATGTGGGGGCGGGTGACACTCTGGGAAGGAAGGAGGGGCGTGCTACCCTGCTGGAAAGACGTAGTGTTCTGCCTGAAATAAGGCATATAGTGAACCAGAGGTTCTGAAGTAGTCCTGTATAGTTTATACACACACACACACACACACACACACACACACACACACACACACACACACACACACACACACCCAGAACCAACCAAAGAAACAACCCTTAGTGTGGCTTTCGTCCCTGGCCCTTTCTATACTGCTAAGCCTTGCAGGCAGCTCCACCCCTGGCATGGCCGGACCAAGGGGCCGAGGGCTCCCGGAACCACTCAGCGTCTGCCCGGCATGGGCCTGGCTGCCCTCCCAGTCTGGCTCACCGCCTGCTCTGTCATCCTCTCTGCCCCAGAGAAGATGCTGGCCAGGGGAGGCAGCCTTGTGTTTGTCCTTTGTCCCTTTCTCTGGAGTTCTGATACAAGCACTGATTGTCAGAGTCTCCAGGGCAAGTGCGGTATCGGGTCACTTGGGACCTGCAAAGCCTGTGTTCGAGGCCGTGGCCTGCAACAAACCCTAGCCCGTCTCCACACCTACAAGATGGCGTATTACAATGGCAGTCTTAAAACCAACCTCGTGAGGCAGTTTGCCTGCATGTACATCTGTGTACCATGTCTGTGCCCGGTTCCTGCAGAAGCCAGGGAAGAGAGGGCATCGGATTCTCTGGTACCAGAGTTACGAGTAGTCGGGAGGCTTCATGTGCGTGTTGGGAAAGAGAACGGAGGTCCTCAGGAAGAGGAGCCAGCACGCTTCACTCCTAAGCCACCTCTCCAGCCTCTTTGGTTGTTTTTTGAGACAAGGTCTTTCTTGCTTTGTAGAAATTTGGCCTTGAGCTCAATCCTCCTGCTTCAGCTTTCTGAGCAGATTATAGGTTTGCAGTAACATGCTTGGCCGGAGTGACAGTATTTTAAAATAGATTTCTTACATTTTAATTTTGTGTGTGTGTGTGTGTGTGTGTGTGTGTGTGTGTGTGCGTGCATGCATGCGTGTGCGTGTGTGTGTGTACATCCTGTGCTGTGGCACGTGTGGAGGTCTGAGGGCAACTTGAAGGGGTCAGTCCTTCTCCATGTACCGTATAGGTCATCAGAGTTGGTGGTGAGCACTGAGCCACCTCTCTAGCCTTTGGTGACAATCCTCAGTTTGTTCCTTCTTTGAAGTTCCGCCTAAGTGTACGTCCCTGGTACGTGAGGCCGGCGTCCCCGGCGTAAGTGATTTGCCCTGGCGCGTGGGGCCGGCGTCCCCGGCGTAAGTGGGCGTCCCTGGCGCGTGGGGCCGGCGTCCCCGGCGTAAGTGGGCGTCCCTGGCGCGTGGGGCCGGCGTCCCCGGCGTAAGTGNCCCGGCGTAAGTGGGCGTCCCTGGCGCGTGGGGCCGGCGTCCCCGGCGTAAGTGGGCGTCCCTGGCGCGTGGGGCCGGCGTCCCCGGCGTAAGTGTACGTCCCTGGCGCGTGGGGCCGGCGTCCCCGGCGTAAGTGGGCGGCCCTGGCGCGTGGGGCCGGCGTCCCCGGCGTAAGTGGGCGGCCCTGGCGCGTGGGGCCGGCGTTCCAGTCCTCCAGCACTTGTCTCAGGCTCGCCCTGGCCCAGAGTTGTGGAAAACCCTTCCTGAACTAGAGCTGTCTGTCAGAGGATTGCCCAGCCTTGCTGTCGGCCTTGACCTCGTTCCTGGGGGCTGTCCTCAGCGTGGGACAGCCCCCAGCTAAGGGGCACCCGTCCCAGCCTAGAGCGTGCTGTAGAAGGCCCAGATTGGAGTACCAGCCATCATAAACCTTCACCCTGGTTTTGACAGCACAGTGGAGGGCCACTCACTGACTCCACGGCCCCAGCGCCTGAGCTGTCACTAAAGTGGACCTGGGTGGGGCCACCCTCAAGGCCACCTCCAACCACATCCATTCATGCTTTCCTCAGTGTTCCGGCAGCTCAACACAGCCATAGCGGTATCCCAGATGTCTTCTGGCCAGTGTCGCCTGGCGCCGCTCATCCAGGTCATCCAGGACTGCAGCCACCTGTACCACTACACGGTGACACTCATGTTCAAGCTGCACTCGTGTGAGTGCACGGCCCTGGCACCATGAGGGAAGCCCGTGTCCCCCAGTCCTGAGAGAGTGCTAGCTAGAGAGAACCTGTAAACCCTGTCCCTGTCAACACCAGTAATGTGTTTCATGGGGGAAATCACCATTTTCCAAAGCAGAGAGACTTCGTGTGTCGAGCTGTTCACATTCACAGCTTCCTGCACACCTAGCGTAGGAGAGGACAGCGACCCCTCCTTGGGCCACATGATTTCTGGGGCACAGTAGTGAAAAGGCTGTCACTAGTGTTTGGAGAAGGTCCTCAGGTCACATGTGCTGGCTCAGGGCAACTTCCACTCTAAAGCCCGGYGCAGGGAGGCGGTTAGGCCTGACAGTATCTCTGTCTGCTCGTTGACGCCTTGTCTGGCTCTCATCCAAGCTGAAGTGACCCCATGGAGCCTCGTCCCCTTCCCAGTTAGGGTGCACTGGCCAGGCCACAGTGACCCCTGTGCTCTCCAGTGGGTCCAGAGGCTTGAGGGTCAGAGGGGAAGCAGGCCTCAGAGCAGCGGATAGAGAGGAAGCCCTGTTCGCTTTGCTGTCCCTCAGGTCTCCCAGCAGACACCCTGCAAGGCCACAGAGATCGGTTCCATGAGCAGTTTCACAGGTACCAGCCCCGGGAGCGGCGCTAAGGCATGGTTGGACAGAGGGCTGGTGGTCCCCATGACCTGTGCCCCTTTCCCTCCTGCAGCCTCAAAAACTTCTTCCGCCGTGCCTCCGACATGCTCTACTTCAAGAGGCTCATCCAGATCCCGAGGCTGCCTGAGGTGCCTGTCCCTGCCCCCTCCCTTACGCCCTCCCCTGGACCCCTCTCCTCCCATCCCCTGCCCCCCTTGCCTTGCCTCCCTCTCCTCCCCCTCTCCTGTTCCCGTCCCTCCCCCTCCCCTGCACCCCTGTCCCTGCCCCCCTCCCCTGTACCCTCCTTTCCTGGCCCCACACAACAGCCCCTGGCTCCTTGCAGGCTCTGGATGAGTTCCCAAAAGGCTTGTAGAAGTGGCTAAGACTCTCCCAAACTGTCCCTACAGGGACCCCCCAATTTCCTGCGGGCCTCAGCCCTGGCTGAGCACATCAAGCCGGTGGTGGTGATTCCAGAGGAGGCTCCAGAGGAGGAGGAGCCTGAGAACCTAATCGAGATCAGCAGTGGACCCCCTCCTGGGGAGCCAGTGGTAAGACCCCATCTGCTAGTCTCCCCATGTCTCACTGTCTGATCCTGAAGGGCTTCTGACACAAGGCGGGGCAAAGTGTAGGGCGACCGGCCTCCCCTACCGGGCCTCGAGGGCATGGTCGTCGGGGCCAGAGATCCGTGTTCTCTGCTCTGGCAGGTGGTAGCTGACCTCTTTGATCAGACCTTTGGACCCCCGAATGGCTCCATGAAGGATGACAGGTGAGTCCCCAGGGGCCAGCTGAGGCAGGGAGGCTAGAAAAGGCCTGTCTGGAAAGGCCATAGGAAGGAACCACAGAGTAATGTGACACCCAATCCTGAGCCGCCACTAGTGGCATCTGAGATCCTGTGTTGGCAGTCTGGAACCTTCTGGTTGATGAACTGAGAGCCCAGGATCTCTGTCCCCAGGGACCTCCAGATCGAGAACTTGAAGAGAGAGGTGGAGACCCTCCGTGCTGAGCTGGAGAAGATTAAGATGGAGGTGAGGGGTGTGGCCAAGGGTGGGCCTCACATGGGTGAGCCTGGGGTCCATACTCCCCTCCCTGCCCACAGGCCCAGCGCTACATCTCCCAGCTCAAGGGCCAGGTGAACAGCCTGGAGGCGGAGCTGGAGGAGCAGCGGAAGCAGAAGCAGAAGGCCCTGGTGGACAATGAGCAGCTGCGCCACGAGCTGGCTCAGCTGAAGGCCCTGCAGCTGGAAGGCGCCCGCAACCAGGGCCTGCGAGAGGAGGCGGAGAGTGTGTACCTCCGGGGTGGCACCTAGYGACAGGGCGCGGGGTGGATCCCGCCCTGCTGCCCACTCCACTTAGCCTCACCTCTCTTCAGGGAAGGCCAGTGCCACAGAGGCTCGCTACAGCAAGCTGAAGGAGAAACATAGCGAACTCATTAATACGCACGCCGAGCTGCTCAGGAAGGTGGGTGCCGGCCTCAGGGAGGGCCGCGTGGGCCKGGGCCCAGAGTCAGAACCCCGTCCCCTGCCTTCTAGAATGCCGACACGGCCAAGCAGCTGACGGTGACACAGCAGAGCCAGGAGGAGGTGGCACGGGTAAAGGAGCAGCTGGCCTTCCAGATGGAACAAGCGAAGCGTGAGTCTGAGATGAAGGTGTGTTCCGTGTGTGCCCCTCCCGCACCTCCCAGCCCTGCTGCCCTACTGACACGCTGTCCCGTCCTAGATGGAAGAGCAGAGTGACCAGTTGGAAAAGCTTACGAGGGAGCTGGCGGCCAAGGCGGGAGAGCTGGCCCGTGCACAGGAGGCCCTGAGCCGGACAGAACAGGTGCCTGCTAGCCAGGGGCACTCCGCTGGGTTGGGATCAGGCTGGGGCAAGTCGGGTCCTCTTGTCCTGCTTATGCGGCAGCGGGTCCTCAGGAGGCCAGGTGTAGCCTTGACCCTCCAGAAGCTCTCAGTGTCTTGGGAGGCAGCGTGGTAATAAGACTGGGCCCGACGGTAGGCCGTGAACTTGGGGTAAGGCAGGGTAGGCTTGGCGTGGCTGGCGACATCTCTATGTTCACAGAGCGGGTCAGAGCTGAGCTCACGGCTGGACGCACTGAGCGCAGAGCAGGAGGCCCTGAGTGGAGCCCTTCGGCAGCGCGAGGCAGAGCTGCAGGCTGCTCAGAGCCTGCTGCGGGAGAAGGACGAGGCGCTCAGCCAAGAGCAGCAGCGCAGCTCCCAGGAGAGGGGCGAGCTTCGGGGGCAGCTGGCAGAGAAGGTACAACCGGCCTCCAACACGCCCCTCCTCGTGGGGCAGCTCACTCCTCTGCTGTGSGCGAGTCAGTCGTCTGTGCTCGGAGCCTGGCACCCCTTTATTGCTGAGACAGACTCAGCTCTCCAAAAAGAAGCCCGAGGCGTATGGCCAGGTCTCTGCGTCCCCCACCGTGCTTTGCCGTCTTCTCACTGTGGCCAGTTGCATGGGTACAAAGCGCCAGGTTGGCCTCCAACTCAAGGCAGTCCTGTCCTAGCTAACCCTTCTGTGTGCTGGGTGTGTTCTGTCACCCAGGGTTGTTCATTGTGATTTTGGTTTGCATTTCTAGTTGTCTAATCATATGGAATATCCTTTTTTTTTTTAAGTTGGATTTACTGTGTTTGGGGATGGGGAGTACATATGCAGGTCAGAGACAACTTGCAGGAGTCAGTTCTTTCCTTCCACCTTCTGGGGCCTGGGGATTGAACTCAGGTTGCCAGGTTTGGTGGTAGGCACCCTTGCCCTCCGAGCCATCTAGACCGCCCATTGAACGTCTTTTTGTGTGCTCAGAGGCCCTTTGAGATAAGTCTGTCGAGGTCCTGGGCTGTTTCTTACTCTGTCCTGTTCAGTGTCCCCGTCTGTCATGAGTCACCCAAGTCCTGGGAGGAGGGAGATGGTCTAGAAATCTCTGCCCCAGCTACGCTAGGGCATCCTTCCCGAGGGAGTCAGCGAGCCGGGCGGGGTCAGCCGCTGTCAGCTGTCAGTCCTTGGAGCTAAGCCCTGGGCCTTGAGGGGTCTGAAGGTCCCACCCCTCCCCTCCCGCCAGGAGTCTCAGGAGCAGGGGCTTCGGCAGAAGCTGTTGGATGAGCAGTTTGCGGTAGTGCGGAGCGCAGCCGCCGAGGCAGAGGCCATTCTGCAGGATGCGGTGAGCAAGCTGGACGACCCCCTGCACCTCCGCTGCACCAGCTCCCCAGGTGTGTGCTCAGGGACTCTGCCCTTCCTCCGGCCACGGCACCTGTCACCAGTCCTGAGAAGCAGGCGGCCGTGGGCTGAGCCTGCATTCTTCTCTGTGCTTGCAGACTACTTGGTGAGCCGGGCTCAGGCAGCCCTGGACACCGTGAGTGGCCTGGAGAAGGGCCACGCCCAGTACCTGGCTTCCTCTGAAGGTGAGTTCCTCTGGCGGGGGGGGGGAGGGGGGGTGTGGATCTGTAGTTCCTGTGGATGCCTGCGGCTAGGGCTGCCTGCCGCGGGGTTCTGGAGGACACAGGCACCTCGTCAGGAAGGTGGTGCTGCTCAGAGCCGTGTGCCTGTTAGCTGGGAGGCTATCTGCAGGGAGTGGAGGGATCCAGGGGCCTGGAGTCGCCCTGACTCTCCTGGCCATTTCGGCACTCCTCTGTCTTCATATGCTGGGGTGGGTGCTGGATCCTTAGCCCACTCACTCGGAAAACGGAACACTTGCTGAATGTTCCCACACGTGTCTTGTTGCTCCCACCCACAACCTCGGCCTTACCCATCTGCAGATGCTTCTGCCCTGGTGGCAGCACTGACCCGCTTCTCCCATCTGGCCGCGGACACTATTGTCAATGGCGGTGCCACCTCCCACCTGGCCCCCACTGACCCTGCTGACCGTAAGTAGGGCCTGGCTGTTTCATCTTGTCTCACGAGGTACAGGGGGAAAGGAGGGCCTTCCTTTGGACAGGTCCTAGGCCAGGGTACGTAGGGACCTTATCCAGGACTTGTAAGCAGAAAGGTTCCCCTCATAGGCCTTCCCTTCACCCCACCAGGCCTGATTGACACATGCCGGGAGTGTGGAGCCCGGGCCCTGGAGCTCATGGGACAGCTGCAGGACCGGACAATGCTACCAAGGGCCCAGCCCAGCCTGATGCGGGCCCCCCTGCAGGGCGTTCTTCAGTTGGGCCAGGTGAGATGTGCAGCCAAGGCGCTGGGCGTGGGCTGAGGGGATGCTAACTCTGTACTGTCTGGGAGGCGGGCTGAGCGGGGGTGCGCGCCCACAGGCTACAGCCGCAGCACACAGGGCTGGACCTGCACACACCACCACCCTCGCCACCCTGGTCTGCTGCCTCTTTCCCTGGGCCTTGATGAAGTTGAATCTACGTCTGACTCAATCGTTTCAGGACCTGAAGCCTAAGAGCCTGGATGTACGGCAAGAGGAGCTGGGGGCCATGGTGGACAAGGAGATGGCGGCCACSTCTGCAGCCATCGAGGACGCCGTGCGGAGGATCGAGGTGAGGGCTGAGTGTCAGGACTCCCACAGTTCCTGTGGGGACTGAGAGGACTAGAGGCTGCGTCTGAGCAGGGACAGATAGGACCTTCTTGGAATGCGTCTCATTCTCTGTCACTGGATGCAGGACATGATGAGCCAGGCCCGTCACGAGAGCTCAGGAGTGAAACTGGAGGTGAACGAGCGGTAAGCCGGACTCCGTCCCGCAGCCCCAGCGCAAAGCCGTCCCTGGATCCATGAGATCCTGCCTTCCTGACTGCTGAGCCGCCCACAGAGGGGCTGGACACGAGATTGCATGTCCCTGCCCTGGTGCGTCGGAGCCTTGCATGATGTCACAAGGCCACACTAGAGCTGTCTTCTCTCTCTTCTCTGCTTCTCCACAGGATCCTCAACTCCTGCACAGACCTGATGAAGGTGAGTGTGTGCGTGAGTGACTCCAGATCGGGTTGTCAGGACCACCCAGAAAGTCACACCCATCTTGGTCTTGGCAGGCCATCCGGCTTCTGGTGATGACTTCCACCAGCCTGCAGAAGGAGATTGTGGAGAGCGGCAGGGTAAGCACCATGTGTGTGCTCTGGCAGCCTTCCTGGCCGGGTCAGAGCGAGCAACTCGGAGCCCCCGACTCATTTGTGCATGACACCCYCATACCGGGACRCTCGGGGACACGCCTCTGGACTATCCAAGATGTCCTTGATTGGACTGTCCTGTGTTGTCCTCTCATTGCCACTAGGGGGCAGCAACGCAGCAGGAATTTTATGCCAAGAATTCACGGTGGACTGAAGGCCTCATCTCAGCCTCTAAGGCAGTGGGCTGGGGAGCCACCCAGCTGGTGTATGTCAACCCAGGTGTGGGTGGGGTGGGGTGGGGTGGGTGAGGTGCTGAGGTTGGGCGTGGGGGCTTGCCATACTGTTCACGATGCAGAAACCCAGACTCTTGATTGGCCCCGACCCCTCAGGGAGTCAGCTGACAAGGTTGTGCTCCACACGGGCAAATACGAGGAACTCATCGTCTGCTCACAYGAGATTGCAGCCAGCACTGCCCAGCTGGTGGCAGCCTCAAAGGTGAGGCTGTGCTGACCTCTGCCGCCCCAGGTTTGACGTGTGCCAGGCCTGGGCTGGGGGCCCTTTCCTGCTGCCTGTGGCCAACCAACCGATGCCCGCTCTGCTCCCTGAAGGTGAAAGCCAACAAGAACAGCCCCCACCTGAGCCGCCTGCAGGAGTGCTCCCGCACTGTCAACGAGAGGGCTGCCAGTGTCGTGGCCTCCACCAAATCCGGCCAGGAGCAGATCGAGGACAGAGGCGAGCTCTGGGGCATTTGAAGGGGCTTCCCAGAGCTGGTGGGAGAGGTCACTCAGCTACTCACTTCTTCCCCTGACCACAGATACCATGGATTTCTCTGGCCTGTCCCTCATCAAGCTGAAGAAGCAGGAGATGGAGACACAGGTGCGTACCCCTCATGCCCGCAGCTGCCAGGGCCTGATCTCTGGGAAAGACCCTGGGACTCGGGCAGCGCTGAGTTGGCTATGTGGCCTGCAGGTGCGAGTCTTGGAGCTGGAGAAGACACTAGAGGCAGAGCGTGTGCGGCTCGGCGAGCTTCGGAAACAGCACTATGTACTGGCCGGGGGGATGGGGACACCTGGCGAGGAAGAACCTGGCAGACCCAGCCCAGCTCCCCGAAGTGGGGCCACTAAGAAGCCACCCCTGGCCCAGAAACCCAACATAGCCTCCAGGACGGACAACCAGGTACCAGGCATTGGTGCTGGGTTAGGGAGGAGAGCTTGCCAGAGGTACAGTGGGGGCTACACCCGGGTGGTGCGTACGCTTCTGAGCTCATCTGCTGAGCGCCTCACCTTCAACCCCTGCAGCTAGACAAAAAGGATGGCGTCTACCCAGCTCAGCTTGTGAACTACTAAGGTGTTCCGCAGGATGGTTGTGCTCGTGCCTGGGCTTCCTTCACGTGGCTGTCTGGCAATGGTCAAGGGGCCTCTGAGAGGCCTCCAACTCCTGCACCTACGGCCCCAGCCTTCACCTGCCCAAGGGGCCCAGTCTCTGTGGGACAGTTCATCTGGATGTGAATCTATTTATCTTTAGTAGGAACTGCCCAGAGCAGCTGGGACCCAGCAGGCCTGAGCCTCAAACCTGCAGCGAGCATCTGGGAGAGTTTGAATGTTGCGAGTTACTGTTATTTCTTTCTTGGTAAGTTTAGTCAGCACACTGGGAAAAGGCCGCCTAAGCCAGGAGCCGCCTTGCCTCTGCACTCAAAAGTCAGAGGCCACAAGTGAACAATTGCTAGAGGGTCCTCTTTCTAGAGGGTCCCTGCTGCCTGTCAGGGATAAGGGGATGGATGACCCGCGCGCGACCCTTGAGCCAGGAAGACCAGGTAGGCCGGGTCGTATCATCGTCTGGGGCCTGGTGCTAGAGCGCCCATGCTGGGAGCCTGGCACGGGAACTGCTGGGGCTGCTGCCGGGCAGAGGCTGTGGGCAGCCCCTGCTCAGGTGCTGTCTCTCCCCGACCTCAAAGCCACTCTCCCAGGGTGGTTCTCCATTCTCCTGGCTCCAAGTGTGGCTGTTCAGTGCCCGCCTTAGTGGGTAGATCAGCCCTCCTCAAGCGGGGCCTTTCAGCCGGTCAGAAGCTTAAAACAAAACGACGCCATAGCACACATTTCTGGAGGCTCAGGAGTTCCTGCTGGAGCAGCCCAGACGGAGGCCTGGCCTGCCCTGGCAGTTTGAATAAATTTGTTTGAGCCTGAAGGGGAGTGGCTGGGGGTGGGGGTATCCAGGCCACCGATGAAGCCAGCAGCTGGACTGGGACACGTGCCCAGCTTCCCTCCAGCTGCCTGCCCTGCGCGCCCAGAGAAGGCTACCAACCATGGGCCAAGGTCCGGGGCTTTGGGAGGGAGCCAGCTCCTTTGCCCTGTGTCTGGTATTCCCTGTGTTGAGTTCCATTGGCAATAAAACCCTGACTGTTGTTACCAGTGTCCCAGTGAGGGCCTCTGCCAGGCTTTCATTTCTGCAGAGATGCACGCACTGTCTGGCCCTGGGTGTCTGAACAGTGTCTGCAGTTGACAAGCCCCAGGCTTTCTATAGACTGCTACGGCATGCACCATCCTTAACCACAGGCTGGACCGGCCATCACCTTCCTCTCATCCCCTCAAGGCTTCCTTAACTGAGACCCCTGCTGGTCCAGCCTGGAACCCCTGTGGTTTCCTGAGGGTCTTCACCAGTAGCTAATACACCACATCTGAGACCATGTGTTGCAGTGGAGTTTCCAGACTTGTAGTGTCTGAGCTGGTGGGTTAGGACCTGCACGCCACACACTCCCATGTTCTAGAGCGTTCTGCACCGCTCAGCTTGCAGACCCAGACAGTGACTCAGGGCTCCTCATCCCCACTCAGCATTTATACAAGAGTGGCACGTGCTCTTGGGACAGTCAGGTCCCCACTGTGAAGCCTGTCTTCTCCAGATGGAGCCCGCTTACCAGGGAGGCTGGGCAAGTGCTTTGCTAATTCATCTCCAGCGCATGAGGCTAATGGAGCCAGCTGGCAGGTCCGAATCCTGTTTCTACAGAACTTGAGAACACTTCTGAAGTTCATATTCACAAACCAGAGGCAATTGGCCCAAGCTAGGTAGTGACCCAAGGACCCATCTGACCTAGCATCCTGGGGGTTTAAACCTAGGACTGGAGACTAGTCACCACCAGGGTCCGACAGCTGAGGTCAGCCCCCTCCTCCATCATTCCCCACCTTCCCTGGTTCCACTCCTAAGTGAGAAAGGCCCGAGTGGGAGAAAAGGATCCAGTAGGTCTGAGTTCATAGAGACTCACAGTTCCGCCATTCAGCCAGGACATCCCAGGGAGCGAGCCCGACAGAGTCCAACATATCACCAGAAGGGGCAACGAGCTAGCAGCTGCGGTGAGGAAAGAGACCATCAGGTTCTTTTTCAAGGTGAACCGATTTCTCAGGACAGGCCTGCCTCTTCCTGAAATAACCTAATAGCATCTCCTGTGTGTGGGCATAGGGCTGTGTCGGGACAGGGCAGCTTGAATAGGGCTGCTCTTGGGTCAGGTCCCTTGTAGGGGCCTTGTGGTTCAGAAACACAGCAAAGAGCAACAGAGCACAGGTCACAGCTTAATCAGGGACAGTGGGCACATGAGATCAGAAACAGCTTAGGAAGGCAGTAGGCAGTTACCTGTGATCACTGACCTTCCCAGGTAAAGCAGCGGCAGGATCAGTGAAGAGAAACACATCAAACTGAAATTAATAATTCTCAATTTTATTAAGAGTTCTACAGCTTTACAGCCCCGGACCCAGCTATGGCCTGGCAAGGTCACCTGGCAGCCCCTTTACCACATCCACCCGGAGCTCCCATATGGCTGCAGCCTGTGACGGGCGGGGCAGCTGGTGGCAGAGGTATTGAGGTGGCACATACAGCTTTGTCTCTCTGCAGAACAGTTCCAGTAGGGTATAGAGTCCGAACCCATTAAGAGGATACAGGACGACTTGGGGACAAAGGCTGATGGCCCTGCCGGTGGCCCAGCTGGGACAGGCTCTAGTCAGCGCTGCCTTGAGTGTTACCGTAGGCTGCAGCCAGCTGGCAGGGTGAAGGTGGGGTTCTGAGTTCTACTGAAGTTGGGGCACGCAGCCCTCTACTGGGGACAGGTGTGGGCTGCCCCTCCCCAGCTGGGCCCTGGGAACTCTGCACATGTGGCACCGCAGATGAGATCCCAGAGAGGAAGGAACTGCCGCTGCCAGTCCTGTGGGGCGGGCTTTCCCCAGACCCCTTCCACGCCCTGGCCAACCCCTGCAGCACTGCCAGCTGCCTAAGGTGATCCTGGTCGAAGAGGATGGACCTTTCCTGGCCTATCACAGAGTGACGAGCCGGCCGAGCCTATCGGACTCCCTGGGGCAGCGGTGGCCGGCACACTGCGGGCCTCTGAGTCCTGGCACCAAGTGAAGTAAGGCACAGCACGGGCGCCGGCGATGTGACCGTGCACTGCTTGCCTGACAGGAAGTGCACTCAATAAATCTGCATTTTTAACCAGCTCAAAACAGTATCTGCATTTTAAAAAAAGTTTCCCTGAATGGTCTTGAGAGCGTCAAAAAAGTTTTCTTTCGAAATATAAAACAGGAAAATTACAAGTGTAGTAAAAACACTGAGTATTTTTTTTCACAGAAACCGTCATGCGGCTTGGGGTGTGTGGGGAGGGCTGAGGGCTGTACCGTGCAAAGTCCAGCTTACGCCGGCCTCACACCAGGGCCACAGCCCACCTGGCCTCTGCACACAGCAGCCAAGTGCAAACTCTGCCTGTGGCTTTGAACCATGAGAGTAGCCAACTTGGGGGGAGGGGGAGGGGGAGGGGGGTTCCTGTGACACCTGCCCTGCACAGACTCAGTGAACAGCACAGCTGCCCGGCCTGGCCTGGCCATGGGCACACATTCYAGGCTGGCCAGTGTAGACCAGCCTTTACTAGTGCTACAGCAGCTGGTGGGCTGCGACTTGAAAATAAAACAGACATAACTAATCATGCTTATTAAATAAAGCTACAACAGGAGGGTCAAGATTCTAAAGGGGGGGGGCGTATCTTTCCAATGCACGACTCCATCAACACTAGACACTCAGAAGTCACACCCAGAAACAGACCCATGTGGTGCAGACTGGCGTGGCACAGACGGTTCCCTTGGTGCACAAAACCTGCTGTTACTTACCACGGACCTACAGTTCTAAAGTCAGATGGACGCACTGGCCCAGGCACACAAGCCCTTGGCCAGATGCTGGACCTCACAGGCTGTCTGCAGAGCTCGGCCCAGCAGGCAGAGGAAGGATGTCTTGCAGGAAGAGCAGGCACCTGAGCTCACTGCAGGATAAAGCCTGGCTGGTGTGGAGCCATCCGTGGAGGGGGTCTCTGGGGCAGGGCTGGTGGGTACGGTGACACCAACTGTGCGGAGAATCCTTGTTGAGGGGGGAGGCCCACTCTGGGAGGCAGAGGTGGGCACTGCAATCCTGGGTATACCGATGCCTGTCCTGAGCCCGTGGCAGCAGTGAACGGGGTGGCTATGTGTCCCGCAGGCACCGGGGGTGGAGGTGGGGGGATGCGCCGAGGCACAACAGAAGGGAGCCCAGTGGCCTCCAGAGGTGGGTAGGGGAGGGCGGTGGCGGGTGACGGCTCCGGCGCCCTGGGTGGTAGTGGGGCCCCGGCCTGTGGGAGTCTCTGTCCCTTCAGCACCAGCTCCTGGAGCTTCTCCACCTTGACTCGTCGCATGTGTGCCAGCTTCCGTTTGCTCTGGTAGACGTCAATAAAGGCATCTAGAGGAAGCTCTCCATCCAGAAACTTCTCTGCCATGTTCTACAAGAGATAGGAGCAAGCAGGTTGTAAGAACAGGCCAACCGTTAAGAAGAAGGCTCCCTTCACACTCCGGGCAAAGGAAAGAGGCTCTCAGCTCCCTGTAGTACCCCCTTCTCCTGGGGACACTCCTGGGTGCCTGTCTTCTGCTGCAGGCTCAGCACTGCTGACCTGTGTGCCTGGGCCCGGGGTGATGCTGGCAGGAGCCACCAGCATGCAGAGCCACAAGAAGACGAGGTAGGTGGTCCCACTGTTGGCTCTACTCTGCAGAATTATGACAGATGGCAGGCTGGCAAGGCCCTGCCTTACTACGACACAGCCCTGAGCTGCCAGCTCTCTCACTCCTGAGAGATGGCCACTGCCCAGGCCCTGCCCTCTGGTTCTCACCTGGCTGCAACCCGACCAATGACTCACCCTGACAATGACAGAGCACACAGCCGAGAACCCTACTTGTGGCTATCAGGGCCCGCCAAGGCCTAACGGGTTAATCAGACAAGCACGGCCTGACCTGACTTGCTACGGCGTCCATACAGATGACCCTGACTCATTTCCTCCCTCACAAGGCTCCAGCCATGTATTCAGCCACCCGAGTGTGGAAGCAGCGACTAGCTGCTTCACTGACCGCAGCAGATGCCTCAGACGGTAGTACCCAAGAGGCCAGCATGAGTTCCACATCCACACGCAGGCCAGAGCTGATCCCTGCCTAGCATGTTCCCTAACCAGAGGCCAAGATGGCCTCTTGCAATCCCTGTTGGGGTTGGGAGTGCCACTGGTTGGCTGTGAAGTTGTGGGGCTCCCATGTCCTGGAGGCCAAGAACTGGACAGGGTGACTTAAGAGTCCAGACGTGGAGGGAGGCCACTAAGGCTGTCTAGCCTTACCTCAGTGTCTTCCTCAATCTTGGCCCCTTCTGCCTGAAGAAGCGCTAACAGAGTCTCCAAGGAAGCGTTGTTAGACTGTTTATCTGGAAAACAGTAAAAAATATGACAGCGTGAGGCTGCGCGTCCTACCAGATGCCTTCCAATTGGACAAAGTCATTTCCAACAAGAAAGGCAGCAGGAATGGACTTTCCAGGAAGCTGCAAGGAAAGCTTTAAACACACCAGAGCCGCCGGAAGGGGACAAGCTGCAGGAGGCAGAGCATGCCAGCACCTCACCTCAGAGCGGCAGAGCGGCTCTGTCCACAGAGCCGACAGCTTCCCATATGTGACCCCAACACTGTAATCACACAGGCTTTCCCCAGCATGAAGGGCTGTGCAGGGGCTTCACACGTGTAAGGCAGCACGTCTGCCACTGAGTTCTATCCACGGCATACCCTGGTCTTACACTGTGTACACTTTGACACTGTGTACCTGTTCTTACACTGTGTACACTGTGACACTGTGTACCCGTTCTTACACTGTGTACACTGTGTACCCGTTCTTACACTGTGTACTCTGACTGAATGGCCCGCTGCACCTGCAGGCCCGCCACCGTTCAACGGGGCATTGCCCACGTCTCCTCTCAACCCCTTTCCCTTTCACACCTTCCTTTTGAGTGATGACTTAATCGACCGCACTCACACACACCTGAAGCCTTAGGGTCTTAGATCTAAACAGCATGAGGGGCTGGAGAGAAGGCTCAGAGGACCTGGGTTCAGTTCCTAGCACCCACGCAAGGTAACATACACTCACCGACACCTACATAGAAATCGATCTTAAACAAAACACCATATGAATAAAACTCCAGTACTATCCAGTCAGGTCAGGCCGGGTGAGACAGCCCCAGAGGCTCCATCTCGCCTTCAGCCCCTTCAAGGCCTTTACAGCCTGGCCGACACTGCCTGGCCCTGCCTGCCAGCCTCTCCCTCGGCCTCTCCCTGCCGTGGTATAGATGTATCTGAGACTCCTTTCCAGAGCTGCCGCGCCGCCCCAGCCTGCACTCTGCAGATGGGCACTGAGATTATTCAACTTAATCGTTGTTAAAAAAAAAAAAAACAACCAACCAACGTTTGTACTTATCTTCTCACAGACACAGTGTCTCCTTCCTCGGGTACATGCCCAGCTGTCCCTGAGTCACAGAACATGCCCTGGGCCTTAGAAGATCTGGCTAAGAAGCTCTTTCAAGGTGGTGGCCCGGCACCAGCATTTGATATTCTTTTCTTACAATCTGGGTGGGTGTCGGCAGCTGTGATGATGTTACGGGCACCAAGGGGACGGGGGCAAACGGTAGCTGTGAACCTCACAGGAGAAGGTGTTTTGGGGTTTGGTGGGTTTTTTTTAATTTTTGAGTGGGTCTCTCTACATAACCATGGTTGCCCTGAACTCACTCTGTAGACCAGGCTGGCCTAGAAATCAGAGATTTCCAGACTGCCTTGTGAGGTGCTGGGATTAAAGGTGTGTGCCACCACACCAGGTGTTTTATGGTGTGTTTCCATATGTATGTGCTGGTTCCAGCAGGAAACACCAGGTCCAGCCAGTTGTGGGCTTGTGTGGGAGCTGAAAACAAACCTTGGGCCCGTAGAAGAGCGGCAAGCACGCCCGGCTCGAGCCACCTTTCCAGTCCAGACAATGTGTCCTTTTTTTGGTTGTTTCTTGAAATGGGATCATTCTTGTAGCCCTGGTTGTCCTGCCTTTCTATGTAGACCAGGTTGGCCTCAAACTCACAAACATCTACCTGCCTCTGCCTCCCAAGCGCTGACACCAACACAGCCGATTCCTGCGAGGTTTCTTTTTCCCCCCTTTGTTTTTTTTTTTTTTTTTAACTTTTATTTTTATTTTATGTACATTGGCATTTTGCTTGCATTTTATGTCTGCCTGAGGGTGTCTGATCCTCTGGGACTGGATCACACACAGGCTGTTGTGAGTTGCCGACTGGGGGCTGGGAACTGAATCTTGGTTCTCCAGAAGAACAGATGGTGCCCTTAACCACTGAGGCCCGAAGGTTCCCCCCCCCCACGTCACCCCAATCTGCCCCGAAGGTACCCACGTCACCCCACTCTGCCCCGAAGGTCCCCCTCCCACGTCACCCCACTCTGCCCTGCCATTTCTTAATCTAACTGTTCCATGAACACTCTCAGCCTCAGCCTCAGCCTCAGCCCTGAGGCGTGCTGCTTTACACCTGCAATCCCAGCACTGCAGAGGCTCGGGCAGGGGAAGGGGAAGGGGAAGGGGAAGGGGAGGGGGGCAGAGGCAGGAAGGTCATCTGCAGCTACAAAGTAAAGTAAGTCCAACCAGGGTTGACACACACACTGTGACACACAGCACACTTCCCACACTTTCCCAACATACACAAACCCTGCACGCCCCCTACATACACTCTCACAGATATACCACACCATCCACACTCTCACACATACCACGTACTCCCACACACACACCACACACCACCCCTTACACACAAATACTACACCCCCCCAGTCACACATACACCCCACACACTCACAGCGCACACACACCACACACACTCAGTCCTCTATCTCTGTATAAAGCCGAAGTGAGCTCTGACATCTCTGCCTGATGTTCCAGCGGTGAGGCTCTTCCGCCCTTCACTTGGACAGCAGACGAACACGGAAGTGTCAGCACACACACACACACACACACACACACACACAGAGTGTCAGCCGACTGCCCAGGTTCAGAAGATTCCTTCTGTGCTATCTGGAGCAGGTGGAGTCTTGGTTTAGGAAGTGGTTTCTTCCCTAAATCAGCAGTATGGGTCACACACAAACTATGCCTTGTCACGGCAGTCACTATTACAACCTGAAACTTTCTCATGTCATTTTCCTGGTGGGGCATCCCTTGAACTGTGTATGCTAACTTCAACTCTTTTCAGTTAAGACAGGGTGGCCTTGTATTTAGAGACCCACCTGCCTCTGCCCTCCGAGTGCCGGGACTAAAGGCTTTCGCCCACCACCACCACTCGGCCTTCCTTCTCCTTCAACTCTTTAATCTCAAAGATCACCTGGAAACAGTTACCTAGTTTGGTCTTCTTTATCTGATAGGCCTCAAAGAGAACCTGGAGTTCCTGGTATTTCTGGGTCAGGTGAGCTTTCTGAGCATCCAGTCGGGGCTGGTACAGAAGGTTTCCCTCAGCCAGACTCCGGTTGCTAGCCAGCGTCATCTCTTTGTTAAGCTGAACGGTCTGCGTCTGCAAGAAACACACAGGCTGGTGAGACCACGGGTGTGCTAGTTCCCAGGCAAGTCCTGCATGGGGGTGCCCAGAARGMCACGCCCTCCCTGGTCTCCCAGATGGCCTACATGCTGGGCAGACAAGCAGAGACTCCTGCCCCTCCCTCCGCCTTCCAAACAATGGCCTGAGTCCCTCCTGATGGTAACACACAGGGCTCTGGCTGCAGTGGATGCACTGTGACTTGAATTCTGCTGCTGGGCTGGCAAAAGGACACATCTGTGGAGGCCCAGGGCCGGACTGTGCAGAGCAAGCTTTGGCGCTGCAGAGGAAATCACAGCCACTTCTGTCAGAGGGTGCTCGGTCGGCAGGGCGCCAGTGTGTGCTCCACAGTCAGCCTCAGATCAAAAGAGCCCAGCCAGGCCCAGAGAGTGAGCCATGTTTACAGTGACCGCTTCTCCATCTTTCTCACGCCCACTAACAGCTCTCCTGCTTCATCCCCATCAGCACGGCTGAGCCCAAGGGAGAGGGGCTGACCGTGCCGGACAAGTGTCCCCTCATCAACTCACGGCACCTGACAGGTAGTGAAGCCTGGCTGTGTGGCCTTCGAGAAGGAGGTCCGTGAAAGGGACACGTGTGTTCAAAGAGAAAAACAAGAACATCTGCCTTCAGGTTCCTGATTTCCTCACTCGTGACAACTTCCTCTACAAGGCCTGCCCACCATTACCTCGCTTTCAACCCTGCCCCAGGCGACAGACTACACCTCTTCCAGGTCTCTTCAACCCCGCCCGGCCATTCGTTTTCCCTTTAATATTTCCCCCCCGCCCCACCCAGGCTATTTTTGCTAAGACTTCCTTCCTCTCCGTATTCTGTATATGTCCCCTGCTCCCCCGGCCTCCCACCATACCCTAGACAGCTCCAGCATCCTCACACATGCGACACACACCGCGGAGACCAGGGGAACACCCAGAGGAAAAGAAAAGCCCTTGAATATTGGGCACCTGATCCTGCCGGAGGTATCTGCTTAGCAGATACGTGGGCCCTAAAGACCACACTCAGCCGAAACCAACCATGGAGAACCTCAGTCACAAAGCCACTTAAACCCCAGTTCAACACTGTAAAACACGAGCCAGGCACATGCCCAAGRCTGGGGGCATGGGGACACTTTCAGCAGGGATGACCTGGCAAGCAGGCGAGAGGAYGGCTGCCCTCTGGGAGGGTTCCAGGGAGGCAGGCAGGACTCCGTGGCCCATATGCTCCAGAGCTGCCCTGAGCTATTTGTGGGCTCTGGAGACTGATGGCCGCATGAGACTTTCCTTCCATTGTTAAGCTGTTGAGAGGAAGAGACGAAACAACCTGTGCATATCCACTCTGGCAGGCCTTATGAAACTAAACATGGAAATATCGTTTGCCCCAGAAGCTCGCGGGTGTTCTTCCAGAAAAACAAAATCTCCTACACACACACACACACACACACACACACACACACACACACACACACACACACACACACACAAAGCAAGGCACCCCTGCAATAACTTCCCAGAAGATTTGTTCAAAATAATCTAAAACCTGAAGCAACCCACGTTTTTTTGCCATGAGAACGGGACAGCTGTGGTGGGTCCATCCCGTGGAATACTATTCAGCAATTAAAAGGAAGAGCATGACGCATGCACCAAACTTGAAGAAAACCCCAGAGACTCACGGCGTGTGAAAAAAGCCAACCCTGAAGGGAGGCATCGGATTCCACAGATGCAGTAGTCTCAGCTATGAAGATGGACAGAAAGGGCGGGGTGGGGCTGTGAGTGGACAACCTCTACCTGGGGACGGAGTCTGTCCTAAGTCCTGTGGGGGGGTCAGCACCTTGGCCGTGCGTGTAATGTGTTTCTTTCCCTGCTCCTCCCCCTGGGGGATGAGATAAGAGGGCACAGGAGCCGTGTCTTACGTTTAACACCTGAATCCATGCCTACACCAAGCTTAGTCAGAAGCAAACCAACTGCCGAGGCCTCACGAGTGGCCGGGCCATGACCAAGGCCAAGGTCAGGCCCAGGACGAGGCTCCTGCTCCAGCTGCTACTCTGCACTGCTCATCTTTTTGTTTCCAGACAGATTCTCACTGTGTAGGCCAGGCTGGCCTCAAACTCGCAATCAACTTCCCAAGTATTGAGATGGACACATCGTGAACCACACACAACCACACGTGTGCACGTCAGTACTGGAACCACGGTGCTCGTTCCACACCACTGATGAAAAGTCGCGTCCTCCGCCCTCGCCCGGTTCCCACTAGCTGGTGTGGAGCTGGACCTGCTCTGCACACCCTTGCTCTGAGGCCTCCCTGACGGCCCAGCTGAGCTCGCAGCCACAGCCACCCCCACTGCCACTGCTCTCCACCCTCTACAGTAAGGAAGAAATGTCTCCTTGCGCACCGTCTGGCGAGTCCCATCCAAATCCGAGCTGATGGATCGTGCTTGGCACAACAGGCCCCAGCACACAGAGACCACTCAGTGAAATCTGCTCCACCAACGCACACCGCCCCCCCCCCTTAGAAAACAAACCAAAAACCATCTGAGGCCAATTCTCAACCAAAGAACAGGCCTGGGGCTCCGGGGTGCTTGTCGATTATGTACAGGGCTCTGGGTTTCACCGCCACCATCAAACAACAATACAAAGGGTAACAAAATATGGACTAAGAAGAAGGGAGCTTTGTCAAGGAACCCAGAGCCTTCTGCTGCGTGGCTTTGTGCACTCACTGGGCTCTCGAAGAATGTCACTTGAGTCTAAGCCTGGCTGAGGGCATGTGGGGTCACGATCTGGGTAGTTTCCAAAGCAGCAAGTCCCCGGATGTTCTTAGCAGAAGCAACACAGTAGCCTCGTGGTCCTCAGGTGGGCGTGGGAAAGGTGACATTCGAACACTTGCCTCAGCATTGTTACGGGCAGCTTCACCACGGCGACCACCCATCAGAACACAGCACGCACACACGCACGAGGCTCTGGGCACTGCCGCCCCCGCCCCCGCCCCGCACCCCCCAAATCCACACCAACCACCTACTAGCCAACTGTCTGGACAGGGCCAGGCAAGGACTTTTCCCCCAAAGTCTCAGGGGATTCCAGCATGCAGCTAAACTGAGACACGCCACTTTGGTTTCTCTGTAAAATGCAAATACAAGAATCTCTTGTTCCCACGGGGTACAGTCAGGACCGCTTGCCCGACACAGCACACACTCCTGGGGGGCGGGGGGAGACACAGGGAAACCTGTGCGGAGAGCAAGCAGTCGTCTGATGGGATTCATAACGGCAAAGCCACCCACCAATAAAAAGAACCAAACGAACTTCCAACGATGGCAGCGGGCTGTTAAACTGGTTATATTTTTTATATACCCTTTGGGCCAGCAGATGGTTTTTTTATAGGAACAAATGACACATCCTAAATGGCCGCCCAGAAAATATCCTCAGCCTCCAGGAGGGCGATGGCAGGCAGTGAAGACACAGGCTGGGAATGCCTCGGGCTGACAGACCTTCTGTTCTGAGGTTTTGTAACTTTGGCGGGGACAGGGACAGGGACAGGGGGAGCTCAGCAGGGCCACTGGCCCAGCAACGGCTCTGAGAACGCAGAGGGAAGTCCACTCAAGAAAACGCCAGGCTTGAAAGGAATCCAAGTTGTGCACATCCGCCTCCCCAGGACCAGCGAGGGTCCACGTGAGAACTGAGGCCGCCAGCGGCCAGACTCCTTCATCTTTTCCCACGGTCCATTTTTTTTAACCATAGAGCAATCTTTTCAGGAAATAATTTCTCTGTGGTAAAGAGCCATTTCTGTAAATGTTCGGGTTTCACTTTAGCTTCCTTTTCCCCCTATGAAAACCCGAGCACTGGGTGCGTGACACATTTATCAGGCCCTATTCGCATGGCTATTTCTGCCCAGGAGTCTAACGGAGGCCGGCTAGGCCATCTGCCCAGAGTTAGCATGGCCACCCTGAACTGGCGGGATCAGCGATCAGCTCACTTTCAAACTTTCTTCTTTGAGCTACCACTTGAGTTTTTTTTAATGACTTGATTTTTATCATACAATTTTACAGAAAAAAAAAGTTATTTCCTTATGTTAAAACCCACACCTTTCTGATGTTAGTACAAACAGAAAGCAAACACCCGGGGAAATAAAGTACTTCTCTTTTTTTCCCCCAGATTTATTTATTTATTATATGTAATTACACTGCAGCTGTCTTCACACACTAGAAGAGGGCATCAGATCTCCTTAGAGATGGGCGTGAGCCACCATGTGGGTGCTGGGATTTGAACTCAGGACCTTCAGAAGAGCAGTCAGTGCTCTTAACCACTGAGCCATCTCTCCAGTCCAAAGTACTTCTCTTTTAAAATGGGGGTTGGAGTAGGGACTGGGGAGGACCTGAGTTCAGCTCCCCGGTGCCCAGTCACACAGGCGTAACCCCGTACTGGGGGTGCGAGGCAGGCAGACYCTGGAGCTCACTAGCCTGCCAGGCCAGCGGGCCAGCGGATAGGTTAGCTCTGCATTCAGAGACCTTGTCTCAAGGAGCAGGTGGCAAGGGAGAATGGACGACACCCAGTGTTGACCTCTGACCCCCACCAGTGTGCACCCCCCACCCCCTGTCTGAAATGGGGCAGAAATGAGACCTGCTAGACACTAAACCCCAGCAAGGGAGAAAACAGGTGTAAGTCCCTCTGCCTATGCCACACTCAGAGACAGGAGACTCCCCAGCCCCGCCGGCTAGGGCCAGGTCAAAGGCTTGGCTTCCCAGTGGACACCATCCAAACCAACTACTCCTCCAAAGTGAATTCTGACCCAAGCCGGCCAGAGCCTGGCTCTCTTGTCTGTAATTACACACGTGTCTTCCTAAATGCAGGCGGGTCTGGCTTTTTCATGGAAGACGACTTCTGGCCTTCCCTGAATCCTCTTGACACAAGAGATGCTTCTGAACTACAGGAGCAAATCTGAACAAATGAATGGAAATACTCTGTCCATCCGTCCGTCTGTCCGTCCGTTCCTCTTTCCTGGCTTTCCAGAGGTTTCTCTCTGTGTAGTCCTGGAACTCACTCAGTAGACCAGGCTGGCCTTGAACTCAGACTGGGAGGTTGCCTCTGCCTCCCAAGTCCTGGGATTAAAGGCCTGTGCCACCAGGGCCCGGCTGGAAATTCTTAACAGTACAGGTGGCCTGTCACATGATGAGTCCAGGGAGCACTTAGGATCCAGCTGCGTCCCTTGAAGGTTACAACCTGGTTACCTCACCATCCTCTGAAGGCCTGGCATATGCACGAGGTGAGCAATCTTGCTTTATTTGACAAGCAAACATGTTACTGGGCAATAATCCTATCCCTGGCATGTATGACACTTGCCACCAGATTTGTTCATGTGACTCCTAGGTCCCCACTGTCCTGCCCACCTCTACCAAGCTTGGCAAGGGCTCTGAGCTGCCTTTATCTGAACAGCCCCACCCCACACTAGACCGTCCCTGCTCAGTGTTCTCTGCCACCTCTTGTACTCACACAATCCCCAGTGTGGAGGGGTGTGGCCACAAGGGAGCGGGCCACAGCACATCAAGCCAGGCCCCCAGCTCCCGGAGTGTGACACACGTTCTGAGGCCACAGTACTACGGTGAGCTGCTACAGCAGCCACAGGGCGCTGGCACCTTCTTCTGTCCTCGAGGTCCACCCTCGTTCCTGCTCTGTTCCTTTTTTTTTTTTTTTTTGGTTTTTTCGAGACAGGGTTTCTCTGTATAGTCCTGGCTGTCCTGGAACTCACTCTGTAGACCAGGCTGGCCTCGAACTCAGGGAGATCCATCTGCCTCTGCCTCCCAAGTGCTGGGATTACAGGCGTGCGCCACCACGCCCGGCTTCCTGCTCTGTTCCTTGAAACCAGCCGACTGTACGATACCTACGACCTCTCTACCTTTTCTGGTCCTGTGATCCAACCATGTGGATCAAAGATGGAAGAAGGTAAAGTGGGGTGCGCCTCCTCACAGGGAGTCAGAGCAGGCCAACCTGGCCCTGTCCCCCAGCTGTCCTCCCTCCCAAATCTCAGCACCCCCTCCCACCGGGAATCCCTCCATCCAGTGTGTGCCTGTTTGCCCAGAAGCCTGCAGATAACCTCTGCAGCTTTCCTAAGCAGTGAGGTCATCTCTCTCTCCCTTCTGATGGGACACTCAGTCGCTAAAGGCCAGGTGTGGTGCAAGTTCAAGGCCAGCCAGAGCTACAGAGCAGTAAGACTAAACGAAATCGTGAACCACAGTCTCTGCGGCACAGCACAGCGCCAGCCGCTGCCTGTCCAGCTCCTCGGAGGGCGGAGTCTTTGTCTACCGTAATTTTGGTAGTATCATAGACTGACGCTTGTCACCACCCAGCAGGTGGTGACCGTCTGTCTGTCATCGTGGTTTGCCTTGGCACTGTGCACACCACTAAATAAAGGGAAAAGGGATAAGATCGTGACGATGGTCACCAGGACGGGACACCTCAGACAAGAGGTGGCTTGGGGAACCCTCTGCAGCTGTATTCAACCCTCCCCACCGACAAAGCTCAATGCGCAAGAGAAAGCGGATTATCAGACAGCCCGAGGCCACTGTAATTTGCCCMTTCATTAAAAAAGCAGCAACAGCTTTATGGGTCCCAGCCCTAGACAGAGCTAGACAAACAAGGGCTGTTAGGAGAGAAACAGTCCCCACGGGTGGGTGCCCTCACCTGTCATACAGCACAAGGTAGTCAGCCTTGAAACCTGCACATACAAAACAGACGTGCATACAGATATGTGTATGCAACACTAACCAGTGAACAAGAGCTATCCATTTGAGGAGGGGGACCGGGGAAGGACTGGGGATGGTACACGGAGGGGCTGGAGAGAGGAAAGGGGAGGGGAGAGCRTGTAATTCTATTTCAATTAAAAGTCTATTTTTAAAAACCACAAGCGATTGCTCATCCTGGTCAGTCACGACATGCTCTAACACAGTAACTGGTCACTCATTCATTAGTTCATTCCTTCATTCACTCAGGAAACACACAGGAAGCACACCTAAGAGCCCAGCAATGACCCGGAAGCAGCCCAGACCCCCAGCGCCTCACGGTCACGGTCATCTCCATACATAAAGGCTCTGCAGGTTGGCGCTGCGCTAGTCCTGGCAGGGCCATGCGTTGTCTGGAAGGGAGCAGAGGGGGGACCAAGCTGATACGATCATAAAGATTTAGGGAGTTATTGGGGCGACTCAATWCTTCCACTGTGGTCCCATCTTCCCATCCCAGGATGTCTAGCATCTGTTTGCCATTCTCTGGCCTGTTGTAACAGTGCTGAGGTTTTTTCTGAGTGTGTTTTCTCCGTGGCTCTGCTGAGGAGCAGACAGACAACAGTTGACTACCATCCACTTCCAGCAGCCACCTAGAACTCACTCCCACGGTCTGTCTGTTGTCGTTGTCATCTCCACGCACAACGCAGCTGCACATAACCCTATCCCAGGTTCTTGTCGACATTTAAAAATACCTTTTTCTTCATGTGAAGGGCCGGTCACTGAACCAGAGCCTGCCCTTGCTGGAGGACGTCTGCAGAGTCACTGCGACCTTTACTTTTTTTTTGCAGTGTCTGTCCCGCCATTCGCTCTTACAAGCTCGGCGGGCGAGCTCTGTATCCTGANTGTAATTCTATTTCAATTAAAAGTCTATTTTTAAAAACCACAAGCGATTGCTCATCCTGGTCAGTCACGACATGCTCTAACACAGTAACTGGTCACTCATTCATTAGTTCATTCCTTCATTCACTCAGGAAACACACAGGAAGCACACCTAAGAGCCCAGCAATGACCCGGAAGCAGCCCAGACCCCCAGCGCCTCACGGTCACGGTCATCTCCATACATAAAGGCTCTGCAGGTTGGCGCTGCGCTAGTCCTGGCAGGGCCATGCGTTGTCTGGAAGGGAGCAGAGGGGGGACCAAGCTGATACGATCATAAAGATTTAGGGAGTTATTGGGGCGACTCAATWCTTCCACTGTGGTCCCATCTTCCCATCCCAGGATGTCTAGCATCTGTTTGCCATTCTCTGGCCTGTTGTAACAGTGCTGAGGTTTTTTCTGAGTGTGTTTTCTCCGTGGCTCTGCTGAGGAGCAGACAGACAACAGTTGACTACCATCCACTTCCAGCAGCCACCTAGAACTCACTCCCACGGTCTGTCTGTTGTCGTTGTCATCTCCACGCACAACGCAGCTGCACATAACCCTATCCCAGGTTCTTGTCGACATTTAAAAATACCTTTTTCTTCATGTGAAGGGCCGGTCACTGAACCAGAGCCTGCCCTTGCTGGAGGACGTCTGCAGAGTCACTGCGACCTTTACTTTTTTTTTGCAGTGTCTGTCCCGCCATTCGCTCTTACAAGCTCGGCGGGCGAGCTCTGTATCCTGATTTCCAGCGCCACCATCACGCTCTGTGTTCCACACTATTTCTTCAGCATCATCCATGCCTCCAAGTGTTGGCGGAATTCGTACAGCTTTCTGCCTCATTTGATCACAGGAAACAGGATTCACGCAGGAACACCGTGGTATTAGCTTTGCTCCCTTTCACCTTTTAAAGATGACTTTTGAACCAAGCATGGAGGCTCATACCTATGATCCCAGTACTTTGAGGCTGAGACAGGAGGATTGCTGTAAGTCTGAGGTCAGCTACAGTAAGGCTCAAAAGACGAGAAAAACAAACAAACAAATAAAACAGCCAAACAAAAACAACTTCTGGAAGAGGGAGTTAGCGTCTGCAGAGTGTGATGCTCTCAAACTGTCCAATTAGTGAAGTCCTCGTCCACTGACCACATCTTCATTTGACCTTTACCACTTCAGATAAATTTAAAGCTCTCTGAAACACAGCGAGGAGACAAACCTTAAGCTTYTGTCCCACTCTGCCACTCCCAGCAAAGGGTCGAGGCTGTGCTGGGACCTTGGATACTGTTGGCTTGCAGACCGAGCTGTAAGGAGAATGCTGGCCTGTGGTCCGCGGGGCACGCGCTCAGCAGGCAACTGCAACTTCTCTTACCCRCTCATCTGGATGCGAGTCACCASAGTCGCAGGCTGTACGTTGAGTTTCTTTTTAATGACGTATATTCATGAGTCGGTATGTGGGCATGTGCGTGAGTGCTGGCGCTGGACGCAGAGCCACACGCGGCTGAGCCAACCACACTCGGGTCTTCTGCAGGAGTTGTCTATGCCTTTAACTGCTGAATCACCTCTCTAGCTTTGGTATGTTATCATTTTTATATCACATAGAGTGTGTGTGTTGTGTGCACATGTGTGCGTTTGTGTGTGTACACTCACATGCATACGAGTGAAGTCATAGGACAACTTATGGGAGCTGGTTCTCTCCTCCCATCATCAAACTCAGGTGATAATAAGACTTGGAGGCAATCTCCTTTACCCTCTGAGCCATCTTGCTGGCTCTGTGGTTATTTAGAAAGCTCAAATTCATCTCCCATTCAGAAAGAGTGAACCAATGGCAAAAGCCAGTTCCCAAGCGACTTGATGTTTTCAGGAGGCCTGTGATCCAGGCCGACATTTTCCCCACTGCCCCCCCCCCCCAGAGGCCTGCTGCAGCAGTCTGAGTCCGCCGCTCCCTTTCAATTCAGATCTCCCTTCCCTTTTCCTGAGAACCTAGCAGTTGCAGAGTCAGACTGCTTAGCACAGTGACAGAGGGAAGATAGGATGGTCTAGAAATACAGCGGAGGAGCTGCGGAACATTCCGAAACTGGCCTAAAATACAACTGTCCCTGGGGGCTGTGTGAAACCATCACCAAGACTACAGCCCACTCAGGAAGGAACTCCAGCTGCTTATCAAAAGCTCCACTCGCTTGGCTGAGAAACAAAGGTTTCCTGGGTGTGGAGGCGCATGCCGTTAGTCCCAGCACTCAGGAGGCAGAGGCAGAGGCAGTCGGATCTCTGTGAGTTCAAGGCCAGCCTGGTCTACAGAGTGAGTTTCGGTACAGTCAGAGCTATATAGAGAAATCCTGTCTCAACAAACAAACTCACAAAAGGACCAGTGATTTCCAGTCACTTTTTTTTTTTTTAAGTAAAGATACTTTGTTGCTTGGGATGAAAGACATGCCACTCACATGAAGACCAAGAGCGCACAGAAACACAAGTGTGGAGGCTTGAAAACAACCGCACCAGTCACAGAGAAGACATGAAGTCAATTCTGGGGTACGCAGCTTGCCAGTCCTGGGAGGATGACACGCCACGCTTGCTACTTCACAACACTCAGATAAGAACAATCAAGCTCTTGAACCTCAGAATGACTTAGATGTGGTGTGAGGAGCAAGGAAGTGTGATCTGTCTGAGCGGCTCTGATACCGGATACCGGCTTTGAGATGTGACTTGACTAGAGCCATGGGCCTTATGGTAACTTGGGACACTGGGTGAGGTGCAAGGCAGGATGGACCAGCCACACTGATCAGGTGCTAATTGCCCTTGTCCCTTGTCTCCTAAAAGTGGTGTGAGTGTGTGTGTGTGTGTGTGTGTGTGTGTNATAATTACTTTTGAACCCAGAGAGGGCAAATATCTTAGCTAAGATCACACTCATAGCTGACTGTGGACCTAGTTTCCAAATCCAAGTCAAAAATTTAAACAATACCAGTGTCTGGAAGATRGATATCCTAATACAAGGACAWAACTYCTTGGGRGTRCTCAGACCTAAGGTGCTCTGTACAGACAAAAACATTCTTTGGAATGGAGAAAGTGAAAGTGCTCTGTCTACCATTTTGTCTGTATAAATCTTCCTTTCAGCTAATGTGTCCTCCTCCCTAGGCGGTGGGAGGGCTCCTCCTAAAGATGTACAGTGCCTAACCTGCATTTTCAACATGGAATCCCTTCAAAGTCCATCTCAAATCTCACATCTGATTGGTAATGGWCCGCACAGCACCAGCTTGGCCAGGGCTCCTCTATTTACAAGCTGAATGAGCTCAGACAAAYCCCCTAACGTTTCTGGGCTTTGTTTTGTCTTTGGAGAATAAAAGAGTGGGCCCAAGATATTCTGAAGGTGCTTGCGACTGACTCTAAACTCCATAGCACACCATTTGAACTCAAAATATGTACGCCTTGTTACTGAATAATGTATTATTTGGCATATTGCTTTCATGTATCTCTATTTTTAATCTATTGCRTTTCTCTAAAAATTATGACAAGAACTCTAGATACTCAATTAACATTTACTGATTTTGTTTTAATGTATGGAGTCATATATCATTCACTGACACCCTTCTATATTATTCTTTTTAAGGTTRCTATAACAAAACATCCAAAGCAAGGGTACATAGGAGGAAAATAAGGCGTGTTCAGCTTACTCTTTTAGAGACTGGAAACAGTATGGTCTGGCTCTCACCATCGCTCCCTACCTTCCGTGGCACCAGCCATGGCACCTGCCATGGCAGATGACATCTCGCTGGGAACGTGAGAGTGATCGCACATAAAATGGAGAGTCAGAATATGTGGTAGAGCCAATTGTGGTCTTTTTATAACAGTCTCTTCCATCAGCACCTCCTGTATCCCAGGTAAATTAGACTCAGCTCTTCAGAGGAAACCCCCAATGGYCTGAAGGCCTCTCCCCAGGCTCCACCTCTGGAAGGTCCCACCACTTCTTAACATCACCAGATGGGTGACCAAGCTTACAGGCCGTGAGCCTGTGGGGGCCACTCTTATCTTGTATGTGGCATGTCTTCTGTGTGCCTCAAAATATACAGTCATGATATCACATACTCAAAACAAAACCTGTAGCATTCTGANGGTTAGTTAACTGGGCAGCTGGTTAAAGCACCCTCACACTGAACACCTTGGTTGTTTTGTTTTCTTTCAGATAGCTTTCACTATGTAGTCCAGGCTGGCCACATAGGCTTAATCCTGCCTCTTCCGTGCACTGGCACTGGCTAGCCATCTTAAAGGCAGGAATGTGCCCATTTTCCCCCCACCTAAGACAAAGGTCTTTTTTGTATGTGCAGGTGCATGTGTGTATGCACAARTGTGTGGAAGCCAGAGGACAGAGTGAACTCTTTAGGGGCGTCCGCTGTACAGCCTTCCTTCTTTCCTTTAAGACAAGGTCTCTCTCACTGGCTATTTATTTTGTATATGAGTGTTTTATCTGCATGTGTACCTAGTGCCCACAGAGACCACAAAGGGGCCCTGGATCCCCTGGAACTGGAGTCAGAGACGGCTGTGCGCTGTCACGTGGGTGCTGAAAACTGAACCCAGGTCCTCTGCAAGAGAAAGGAGCGCTGGTGCCCACGGCCCGCATCTCTCCAGCCCTTCCGCTCCACTTTTAYGTGGTCACATCTTCCCACTGAGTGAAGACTCAGGCACTGGGCGAGCACCGTGAGAGCAGACGCGGGGACGCTTTGACTGTTCCTCTGTCTAGTCCACACCTCGCTCACCAGCGAGGCTCTGGGTCTTCGCTAGTGAAATACTTTGTATTAGCGCTTTCTAAAGCACATAGTTAGTTTGGCCTTCACAGAGAAGCAGTCCTCTTCCTTCCACTCACAGTTCACCAGCTGGAGAGTATTGCATAATTTCTAAGCAAATAAACCCAGAATGAAGAGGTCTGAAAGCAAACACATTTGGCTCTTGATTAGCTTGTGGCTAGGGACAGCAGAAAGGCCAGGCTCCCATGAGGCAGGGTGAGGGGCAGCACTCTGTTTATTTTGTTTTGAGACAGGGTTTCTCTGTGTAGCCCTGGCTGTCCTGGACCTCACTCAGACCAGGCTGGCCTTGAGCTCACGGATATCTGCCTGAGCCTGCATCTTAAGTCCTAAAATCAATCAATCAATTAATTAATTAACTTATTTATTAGGTGTCACTGCACTGCTGGTCTTAAACTTCGGAGCCCAAATGATCTTCCTGAAACAGTCTCCCAAGTAATTGGGATGACAGGCACATGTTACTATGCCCAGCTTAGTCCCTTTTAAAAACTTTTTTTTTGGGTGGGGGCAGGGTTCGAGACAGGGTTTCTCTGTGTAGCCCTG
>BDUI01003851.1:19234-29695 GCA_002335545.1 Apodemus speciosus
TCTGATTCTGGGCGTGTTTCTCAAAGCCTGGTATCCAGGGCTGTGAGTGAGCCCCAGACCCAGAGAGCCACTTCCCAGTCCATGATCACGGGCCGGCCTGTAAGCCCTTGACTACTCAGTGAACAATAGCTGTTATCCCCTTCCTGTCCCTCCTGCCTGGTGCCTTCCTGATAACGTCCTTATTCTTCCTGCCTCCTGCCCTAGCCCAGTGTAGCATCAGGATCGGGGTCTTGCCTCCCACCTGTTAGGGCCTCTATGGGGTCAGAAGATGATGACTATCGGCGCRAGTCTCAGAAGACTCGGGGGCCATGCCTCATAAACTTCTTTAGGAGGAGGATTGTGTCCGAAGTCCAGTGAGTCTTCATGGTTCCTACTTGCYGTTGACCTTGTTCAACGTAGGGCCCTCCAGCCACTGTGAGACCTAAGGCTCAGCACGAGTGTGCTGGAGGGCAGTGTGGGAGGTGCTCCCCAATTGTTGCAGAGAGGGCAAGCGTGTCCTTTGGGTTTCTGTCTCCCCTTGCCATACGCATGCGGGTCCTGCTAGCGTCTCAGCATATCCCACTTGGTGTCATGGGTCCTACCCTGACACTTGGGGCTGGCTAAGTCCGGCACTGGGATGGAACTTGGTGTGGAAATGAATGTCAAGGTGTCACACAGCAAACGGGACACATCCTGTCGCTCATACCTCAGTCAGGAAAGCACAAAGCCGGGTGATAAGTAGGAAGGCCGCCACCCGGTGGCACCAGCCGTAAGTGAAAAGGGCAAAGAAAGAAGGGAACACGGAGGGATGAAGCTTTAGAGAGTATCCATCCTAAAAACCACAGACGGCATGACCACCGCGGGGCTGTGTCCCAGAGTCACAGCTGGGAGACTTTCCCACGTCACGCTGCTTCTGCCACCTTGGTCTCCTCATCTTTCTGGCTCTGCCCATGTCACTTCCCCCTGCCATAGGCGAGGGTCTGAGTGATCTGAAGCCTTAGCGTGGGCATGCCACCTGGGGACTGCTCCTGACCTACCTCCAGCYACTTCTCGTCGTCACCCTTCATACAGCGTGCCACAAGTGAGCTGCCTGTCATCCTCGCCCGGACACTTGTCCCCTCCCCCTGTGCCTCTGCTTACTCTGTGCATGGGCCTCCCCCAGTGGCTTTTTCTAAATCTGTTTTAAGCCTCTTTCCTTTACCTCATTAGCTCTGTGAAGCCCCTGAAGTAGAGGTGACCTCTCCTTCTCCCCTTGGTATAAGGGACACTTCTCATTTTTGTGCCTCATTCTGGCCCTTGATCCTTACTTCCTGGCCAGACTCATTCCCACACGTCTGACCGTGAACTCCTCCGCAGTCCAGAGTGGACTCTGCAGGATTTGGAACAAGGGATGTCTTTCCTAGAGTCCTGCTTGTTTATTGATACCCACACTCAGGACCCACTGCCCCTGGTTCTCTGGCTGGGTCCATTGCTGCTGGAAGCAAAGTCTCCTCTCCCAGCTTGGCCATATTATGACCCTTTCAAAACTGGCACAGTCCCTCCTCAGGGCCCTTCACCTGAAGTTCCTGTGACTTGCTGACTAGGGCATAGGCTGCCTGCGATAAAGCCTTAGGGCAGTCTTCCTTTTGGGGGAAGATGCAATGTACTTTATCCCTTTGCTTGCTCACATTCATAAAACTCTTTTGAGTCGGACGTGATAGGTGACTCATACCTCTAATTGTAGTACAAAAGAGGGGGATTGTAAGTTTGAGACTAGCTACACTACATACTGTGCTTGGGGCTAGCCTGGGCAACATAGCAAGCCCCAAACCCAAAGCAAAGTCTTTTGTGTGCCTTTGTATCTTGACTTCCATAGACCCCAAGTGAGGGCTGCTCTGAAGGCCACATGGCAATCAGATCATGGCCAATGGCAGGCTGGGATTAGACAGAGGTGCTAAGGAATGTCCCGATTGCCATGTTTGTATATTTGGCGTACCAGGAGGCTTGCTAGATTATGTGAGAGAGGCAGCAGCTTGTTAGTAATAGCTGCCAATCCCCCAGGAGCCTTTCTGACTTGTGACACTTCCAGGTAGACCTGGCTGGACAGGCTTTAAGAAAGAGAGAGAGCCAGCCTGTGCTAGGAGGACAGATGGTGCTTTGTCTGGCTGTGATTTTGGGTTTTTTTGTTTGTTTGGTTGGTTTTTTTTTTGTTTKTTTTTTTTKKTTTTTTKKTTTTTTTKGKTTKRARGKKKTTTTTTTTTTTGAAAAGTGTGTGCATATGTGTGTGTGTGTGTGTTTTTACACTTGTGTGTACATGAATGTAGGTGTCAATAGAGGCCAGAAGAAGGCATCCACTGGAGTTTGAGTTATGGTGGGCAGTTGTTGGCCTCCTAATGTGGGTACTGGGAACCAAACTCAGATCCTCTACAAGTACACCACCACTTCTCCACCACTGAGCCATCTCCTGCCCCTCCCTCTGAGGACTGTTTTAAGCCATAAGATGACAGTTCCTCCAGGAGGTCAGGACCCTTGAAGGTGGCTGCTTTACAGCCCTCGTGATTTGGCTTCTGTCTTGATTATCTTTATGTCACCTGTCACCTCTATCTTCTATTTCCTCTTCCAGCTGTCAGTGGATGTGTAGGGGGATGGGGCTTTAGGAGGGAGAGGGCTCAGCCGTTGACCTTCCCTTTTCTGGGGGCATTGCTGGCATGGGGGTGGAGTGGGAATGGGGGAGTGTCTGTCACCCCAGTCTGAGTATCACCCTCTGCTCTGCTGTCTCCCTGTCTGACCACATCTGTCTATTCTCCTGGGGAGCATCAGAGCACTTACTGGTACTGAGTTGCTAATGAATAGCCTCCAGACATTTCCACAAAAAAAGGGAGTGAGGGCGTATTGGACTTGGCTTTATTATAAATGTCATCCAATGAGTCCTTTCCCGCCAGCCCGAGGCTTGCCCCCCCCTTCACCCATCTCTCCGCATGTGACTTTTTTCCCTTCTGGTGGGGACTTTTACCTTTGCTTGTCAGTCCTGTTTGTAGCAAAGCAAGCAGGAGGAGGAGCTCCTACTGTGGGTGGCTTCCGACTTTTCACCTACCTTCTCTTCTGTCCTCTCTGCCTCCTCTAAAGAAAGAAAAGTCGACTTACCTACCGCTGCTATCCTAACCACTGCTGCCACCTCCGCCACCGCCGCCGCTGCCACTGCCGCTCTGGTAATGTCCTCACATCTGACACAGTGCCAGGCCTCTCTGGCCGGAGGTTGGGGGGCGGGGGAGCTGTGAATAGCCCCTGTGACTGTGCTGTCCCCCAGCTGTGGTGCCTCCCATGCGAACACAGGGCCGCCGTGGGCTTGCTGGGAAAACATCGAGATTGGTGGAAGCCAACTCATGGTGCAGAGCCCGGAGAGACTTCGCCGACTTTAGATTAAACCCCGGTAGAGCCCATAGTGTATGTATATAAGTGTTTATATCTTGTCCTTCTCTTCAGGTCCATGTCATCAGCATCTTCCCATGCTGTTTCATAGACTCCATATCCATAATGTCAGTGCTTTCATAGTAGTTGATCACTGATCACAATTAATCCTTTCCTTTATTAGAAGCCTAAATGAACAGTGGCAAACATCAAGTCTCAGGTTTGCTCTGTGTTGGCTTCTTCTGCATTCAAGATTGTTTCCTCGGGACAGATTTCCACACATAGGATTGTAAGTTAAGAAATATGTTGCACATTTTTTATAGTTAACTGGTACGAATACAAACTGCGTTTTGAAGGAGAAGCCTCTGTTTTTAGCTTGTGTCTTACACACCCTGGAAAACCCTAGTCCCCCGCTTTGCTGTGATACTTCTACAGGAAGTCTCTGTGCCTTGGGCCCAGGTAGAGAGGCAAGCCTTCTGCTCTGACCTCGCTGGGACGGGGGTTTTAAACTGACCTCTGCATATGTCACCCCAAATCCCTGCGCTGTTCTCCCAGCCTGCGGTCTGGGAGGCAAATGTGCTCGCCCTCGTGACTACTGTGGCTAACAGAGAATTGCCTCCCAAGAGTATGGGCCCTTGTTCTGAAGAGCCTGTGTCTTTTACTTACTGGGAGAAAAACATAAGTCTCGGATTCAAGTTTTGTTGGGGACTGTGTCTAAGCCCAAAGCCACCAATTTCTTATGCATAAAAACTAGAACCCAGCTGCTAGGGATTGAAAGAAGAGTGGGTAGTAGCCCCGCCCAGATTCAGCATAAACCCAGCCTCTCACCTCACTCCTCCGGGACCGCCTCCAGCCTGTCTGCTGTTCTCCGGTCCACACTGGGGCCTGCAGGAATGCCCGGGCTCACCTAGCCTTCTCACGACCCACTCAGCCGAGATCTTAGCATCTAAGGAGGCACAGAAAGATACTTGGGGCATGTGCATGGTCAGCAAGCGCCACTGGCTGCAGACCTGTGCCTGGATTTGAACTTAACGTGAGTAGGAGTGGTTTTATAACGGGGCCACAGCCACCTAATCCCTCCTATCGCAGGCGTTCTGACCCAGAGATTCCTGGGAGCAGCTTCGCTGGGGAGCTGCTGCTGTTCCTGGTGTGTCCTCGGGCCATCTGTGTCTCAGGACATGGCTGCTGGTGACACGTGCAGGCCTGCATCCCTGGAAGGCAGAATGGTTGAACAGGATGAATAGTCCAGAGGCTGTTGAGACTTGGACAGGGTGAATATGGCTTTCTTTAGCTTGTCCTCTGGCCTTTGTTGTAATCAAAGGAAGTCACTTTTGCCCTCCGTAGGATTTTCCTGGAGATGAGACAAGACTCTGGTACCTGTTCTGTCCCCCTCCCCCAAAAGGCTCTCATGAAGACACGCGCTTAGGGCCGGGGGTGGGGGGGGGCGTGAGGAACTCTGGCTTGAATTCTTCCTTTAAGGAGAAATTTAAAATGTGCCCGCCATTACTTCCTAGGCCTGCCTGTCTTACATGAATCATACAGCAGCTTCCTAATCGAGCTGCTCTCACAAATCCCTCTAGACATGCGAAACAAGGTAGAAGGCTCCCTGTGGCCTAAAGAAGGCTCCCTGTTTTGAATTGTGGTTTCTAAAATGTTTCTTTTTCTTCAGTGTTTTTACAGATCTCTTCCCAGTGATGCCCCCTTCCCCAGCCCAGCGTGTCTCCTCACATCTGCATTCTCAGTCATTTAGAGATTTGAGCTCTTTGGGGGCTCTTCTTCTTTCTGCCTGTTTTCTCCCTCACATTAGGAAGGGGTGACTCTAAGTCTTGTCTACCAGTGTGAGATGTGAGAAGCCCACTTTTAAAATCGAGCTGGGTGTGGTGGTGGTGCATGACTTCAGCCCCAATAGTCGGTCTCTGTGAATTTGAGGCCAGCCTGGTGTACACAGTGAGATCATGTCTCAATACTCCAACAGACAAAAACTAAAATGCAGAACCAACCCAAACCAAAGTAAAAAGAGGGTTGTGCTTTGGTGAGAAGCCTCTCGTGCCCAGACTTTGCACTGGGCACTCCCTCTCACCGTCCGTGGGGCCCTCTGAAGGCCTCTCACCTTCTACTGCAGCTGGAGGTTTAGTCATGTGAGCCACAGGCTAATGCAGTTAAGCCTTATCCCGTTTAGAAAAGCCCTGTCTGTCAGAGAAGCAGGAATTGAGGGGACCCTTGAAGCTGGTAAGAAGGGCCACAAGCAGACGCTATAGAAGGTGGGGTCACCAGGAGGGTCAGGAAACAGCCGTAGGACTCAAGCATTCTGATAGTCTGAGCTCAGGTGGATGAAAAGCCTGTTTCCAGAATCATAGTAGTAGCTGAATTGTCACTAGGTAGGGTACTGAGGCCTTTCATGCACTATTGTGACAAAACAGGAACCTGAGGCCAGAAGTGTAATTAATCCCTCTCTTAGCTAGTAAGTGGAGAAACTGGAATGAAAGTATCTGTCTTGTCTCAGTTGTGTGTTCAGCCTGGTCTGGCGCTAGGTGCTTGATAAATTTGCACTTCATTGAGGGAAGCAGTAGATGGTGATGGGGTGGGAAGGCGGCTTGGGAGGAGGGCGTCTTCTGTCTCTAAGGAGGTGGTGTACATTTTAGAAAAAGATAACTGCCTTTGCATGCTCTTTCTGACCAAAAAAGGAAAGCATTTCACCCAAAGAAACCCAGAGAATACTTTCCTTTTCTGCAGTCTCAAGGAAAGAAGAGGAAGATACATTTTGCCCGTCTTCCCACTTCAGGCTCCTGGTGGGCCACCGCACGCCCGCTAGCTCGGAGCATGTGCCTTTCCTTCTTCCTGGTTCATACGGATGACGCTACTTAGAGAGGAGGCCTAGGAGGGAACGTGTAGTTGAGGTTATTTGGGAAATTGTCTGACTCGTTCTGAATGTGGTCCCGACAGCCCTTCTGAGTTGAAGGAACTGTGTACTTCTTCCATTTATAGGCTGTGGCCCCCAAAGTGTGTGTCCACGGTTCCAGATTTTGAGCTCCTAGGAAGTGCACACTGCATAGTCTTGAGCAATGCTTAGATCAAGCAGTCAGTGCCAGCAGGTCCTGTGTGGTACAGAGAAGGCCTCCAGGAACACCCCCCCCACACACACACCCCAGATCCGGGAGTGTGCTAAGAGAAAGGGCACTGTTGTGTTTGGAGACACCCTTAGGACATCCCTTAGGGGTTAGAGTCTTTGGGAATTCATCCCTTTCACTTATTAGAAAAGTGGTCATTGGGGCTTTGTGTTCCAAAGTGTAATTTGGGTTGGGATAATGGCTATTAAAAACTGTCAAGATGATCAAGCCAGATACCACAAGGGAAGAAGCACTTACTCCGTGCCTTGTATATGACATCCCCCAGTGGACATTAACAATATGTTGTTACAATAACAGTGGTTCTAATAACAGTGGTTCTTGGTTTTCCTATTCACTTTCTACTCAGTGGACTTTTTGCCCCGTGCCTTACGTGGAACTAGTTGAACTCAGAGTTTCAGATCAACTCCTTGTGGTAGAGCGGCCAAAGAACACAGTGTTCTTTTTGTTCTGCATGGCTGAAGGACTTTGATAGAGCTGGAGAAAGGAGTTCCTGTGTGCTAGATGGTTTCTTAATTTAGTCATTGTTTCCTAACTTCCTGGTACCTCCCTTTTTCTAAGTAGTTTGTGTCTCTATTACCTACCTGATGGACAGCCCGTGGAGTGCCGCAGTTTTCAAGTGTTCATCCAGGCACGGTGAGAGAGGAGTTCTCATCTATGGGCTACAGGCCCTGTGGGTCAGTGATACTCAGAGTGGAGGCTCCAATCCCGTGATCCGCGAGAGTTTCAGGGAAAAAAGCCTTCGTAAGTGAGGATTCCAAAGCGTGGGCGCTTCACTGCCTCACGGCACTCTAGGAGGTCAGAATGAAAGCACATGTTCAAGAGGAGCTTTGTGGGCGGACAGTGGTGGCGCACGCCTTTAATCCCAGCACTTGGGAGGCAGAGGTAGGCAGATTTCTGAGTTCGAGGCCAGCCTGGTCTACAGTGTGAGTTTCAGGGCAGGCAGGGCTACACAGAGAAACCCTGTCTTGAAAAATGGAAAAACAAACAAACAAACAAACCAAAACAAAACAGAGCTTTGTGACCTGCTAGGGGTAAAGGGCAGCAGGCCCATGTTGGGACCATCTCTGCTAACCATGGGCCACAGGAGCCAGTAAGAACCAGGACCCCCAGAGTGAGCCTCAAGGAGCTGCTTTGGTCAGAACTTTACAGAAAGTGCCATCATCTACCATTGTACAGTGTTCATCAGATTGTCCGTCTGTCCGTCCATCCAATCCATCCATCCATCCATCCATCCATCCATCCATCCATCCATCAAGCTAGACAGCAACTATTACACTTTTATTTGATGACAGTGAGACACTGGTTGACTGAAAAAAAGGAAAGTGTAAGTCTTGGTGACACATTTTCATGGGTGATACTGGAATAAACAAGGTAAGTCATTAAAACATGAACGACTTTTCCACCGTCAGGCTTGGCAAGTTGAGCTCATCAGCTGGATCTAAAGCAGGCGCTTTGTCTCTAAATCTAGCATGTGTACCTGACTGCTTCCTGCTCGACACTGTGAGCATTATGAAGGCAAGGATTGAGTAAGGGTCACCACATTCCTCCAGCATCTAATTGATGGTCTGATAGACATGTAGAAGTCCAACAGTATGTCAGTCAGACTGGAACAGACTGGGGGTGAAGAGGCACCCAATTTTCACTACTTCCTATGTATTTTTGCTGGAGTCTATAATAAGTGACATGTGTTTAAATGCCTTTCACCTTTTCTTTTAGAGCTACGTGGGTTCTCATGCATGCGTGTGAGTGTGAGTGTGTGTGTGTGTGTGTGTGTGTGTGTGCGCGCGCGCACACACACACACACACACACACACACACTTACCGAGTCTTACTATATTCCAAACTGCTTTGGAGTTTGGCTGGTCTCAGATTCATAATCTACATACTTTGAGCTCCTGGGTGCCAAATACACCTGGCCATTGTCTGTCTGTCTGTCTGTCTGTCTGTCTGTCTGTCTGTCTGTCTGTCTATCAATCATCGCAACTCTATTTCATTATGTGACACATATGACTTGTTTAGCTACCCCAGTGATGCCAGTCTGCTACTATGATGCATACTCCACAGGGAACAGTATTGTTCACAGTTTGTCACAGACATGTAAGCCCTTCTGCTGGGCAGACTCCTGGGAATGAAGTTGCTGATTCAGGGGTTGGCACTCAGGATTGATTTGTGAAGTAAAGGCAGAAAAATTCAGCCCAGCAGTTAACTGATGGCCTTGTGTAGCAGCCCCAAGCCTGCGAGTGCTCTGCTCAAAGGTCTCGTGGCATCTAATAGCGTTTCTTGTTTCCGCACCAGGCTGGAGAAACCATGTTCAATCGAGCTAAGCTGCTCAACATCGGCTTTCAGGAGGCCTTGAAGGACTATGACTACAACTGCTTTGTGTTCAGTGACGTGGACCTCATTCCGATGGACGACCATAATGCCTACAGGTGTTTTTCACAGCCGCGGCACATTTCGGTCGCGATGGACAAGTTTGGGTATAGGTAAGACATACTCAGCCAGAGTCTGCTGCAAATGTGGTGGGTTTTCCAGTGCGAACTAGAAAATGTCGTTCCTCTGTCGTGCCCCAGGCTCTGCAGGAGACCGCCCCCCCTGAGAAGTGGCTGCTTCTTTAAAAGTCTACGGTCATTTCTTGCTGGAGAAAGAGTCCAGCAGTCCCTATGTATCCTGTGTATCCTGATAGCAGTTCTTGGGCTCCCAACAGTGGCCACATCTCCTCGCTTTCTATCCCCCCCCCCACCCCCGCTGCCCCACATAGTTTGAGAAGCGCTGATTCTAGAGATTGGAAATGTCCATAGATGTCTTTCAGCATTTTCAAAGAAAACATGGTTCTTTTTCTAAGGAAAAACATGTATCCCTGTTCAAGCGTGGGGTTTCTAACTTTTGTGTCACAGTGCTAATGAAGAGGCAGGGGCAGCAGTTTGATCCAAACCTTATTGACGTGTGGAAGACAGTCTTATAGTCGGTTGTCTAACCTTAAAAGTCAAAGGCCCAGGCATAGTGGTGCATACCTTTAATCCCACCACTCTAGAGGCAGAAGCAGGTAAATCTCTACAGTTTGAGGCCAGCCTGGCTATATACTGAGTACCAAGACAATCAGGAATTTATAGTAAGACCCTATCTTTAAAAAAAAAAAAATTAAAGTCATTAAGTAAATAAATGTGGATTTTACTTCACAGTCCATCCTTGTTTGCATTAAAGGATTACTCATATTTGAAAAGCATTATTTTTCCCTTCCTTAAATCAACCCGAGCCTCAGGAAGCTGCGCAGGTCCCTGGGCTTAGGCTGGGTGTAAGTGTTCTTGGCCTGTGCAAATAGCCTTTGTGTGAGCACAGCTGCCCTGTCAGACTCTGGTGTCCTCGGCCTCTCAGCCTCCCCTCCCTTGATGGGGGCATGAGAGCTCGCTATAGGACCACACGAGCTTGGGTCTCCCCGTGGTCAGAGCTGTTCAGGACCTATCCAGAACGGCCCTTTTGAGACTCATCAATAATCTATACCCGAATCTGTACCCGCTTGTCTTCCTTCTGCTTAGTGTCTTCCCTTTGACAGGTTTGTACTCTGACCTTCTTCCTCCTTCTTCTCCTGAAGAGTGGTGATGAGGCCCAAGTAACCTCTGAGTTCTGCACCATAACACCAACAATGGCTTACAGAGACCCTATGATGGCAGGTAGATAGAGCAGGCAGAGAAGAAAAGGAACAGAGACAGCAAAAGAAGGAGGAGGAGGAGGAGGAGGAGGAGGAGGAGGAAAAGGAAAGGAAAGGAAAGGAAAGAAAAGAAAAGAAAAGAAAAGAAAAGAAAAGAAAAGAGAAAAGAAAAGAAAAGAAAAACTGTATCTACTCAAGATAGCACATGCTCCCACTGAAGTAGGAATCTATTTCTAGAAAGACACTGACTAACAAGACTTATTATTAGTCCAACCTTCGGTTTTAACCAACATTAAAGATATATATATATATATATATATA
>BDUI01003852.1:53956-65418 GCA_002335545.1 Apodemus speciosus
ATGGTAGGGCCTACAAAATAAGTAGTTATTATTCAACAGAAATATTTTAAGTTAGAAAAACATGGAAAGATGTACAGCATATTTTTAAAGATCACAACTATCAATGAAGATGAGTATATATAGCTAAAGTACTCTAAAATAGGCAAAAGGGAATGGGTASGATAGATGTGGGATGGGAAGTTGTTAGAGGGGTAACTGGGAAGTGGGATATCATGGGATGGGGTGGGGATGGGAGGTAACTGGGAATTGGGATATCATTTGGAATGTGAGTGGATGGAATGATTAATAATAATAATAATAATAATAATAATAATAATAATAATAATAATAAATGCACAAGAGGAAAAACATAAAGGAAAAAATATAAAGATTTCACAATAAATTTATTAAGAAACATAAGACCACTAATCCAGGCCTCAGAGAATAATRGMATATAAGCCCTGAAGAGAATAAACATACAATAAAACTGAGTAGGTAACCAATTCCAGAATAATCATAAGCTCTAAGAAACTGCCACAAACAACAAATGACAGGAAATATTTTATATTTTCTAATAATAAGTCCCAGTATTAATTTTCTCAATTTCACAATAAAATGATTCAGGCTAGTGGATTGGATTAAAAGATAAGACAAATCTTGTTGCTATCCTGAGAAAGGCTTCATTATCAGCAAGTATCAATAAGATTCATTATCTTTGTTTAATGTTTGCAAAAATTACTCCATACAAATGGAACTAAGAAAAAATTGGCCATTGACATTATAATATGRAATATATATGTATTCCATTCTCAGCTCTTCAGTGGCTTCCAGCAGCACCTGGACCTGGAGGTGAAAGAAAATGTGAACCAAATGGAACAGGCCTCCTTTCAGGCCTGGGAAGCCTGAGCTGGCGCTTGCTGTCTTGCACCTCATACCAAKATTTACCACCCCAGAGCTGTGTCCCAGGGCTTACCTAATGCCCARCACATGCCCAGCAAAACCTTGGGGTAAACTAGGTCAAAACTGCTTTGTCCTGGCTGTTCAAGTGACCCTGCTATGTGGCAGAGCAGTTGGGGGAGGCTAACAACCTTACATGCATATATACATGAGTGTGCAAGCATGTGTGCATATACACACACATAAAATCAAAATGTGCACTGAATTACAGAAAAGACACCCACCTTGTAATAAAAGCACAGACTGATCCCAAGGTAGTAGCTGAATAAATTCACAATCCTGCTCTCACTGATCCACATTTCATCTGGGAAAATGGGATGTGAAACAGTTGGAGGGTGCACGATGGGGTGAGGATGAAATCTTTAGTGTAAAAATTAAATAAATRAATTTACCAAAAACGTAATTTTAAAATTTGTTCTGTGATATGCTACTTCCTGACAGAAGTTTCCCATCTCTCCCCTCTATGTTTCTTCCTCCATCTTCATTTTCTCCCAGATTCACCTTCCTCATCTCAGAAAAGAACAAGCATATCAAGGACAYCAAACAAACACTGTTTGAAAAACTACAATAAAACCAGACACATACCATCACATCAAGGCTGAACAAGGTGACTCAATAGGAGACAAAGGGTTCCACAAGCAAGCAAAATAGTCGAGACATCCTCTTCTCACTGTTAGGATTCCCACAAGAGCACTAAGATAGTCAGCTCTAACATATAAGCAGGGGACTGAGGTCAGAACCCTATAGGATCCAAGATTTCTGGTAGGCCCCAAAGAAAACTGGTTCAATGATGATATGGGTGATGTTCTTRTGGTGTCCTTGACTCCTCTGGAACTCTACCCACTGTCTTCTGTAGAACTGCCTGAGATTTAATTAATGTTTGAGTGTGAGATTCTTTATCTGTTCCCATCAGTTGCASATAAAGTCTCTTTGGTCTCTTCGATGAGAGTTCTGCTAGGCTTTGATCCTAGAAAATTCTGCAAGCAGGACAAACTCTAGACTGAAGGTTTCATGTCTGAATTTATGACCCAATCTCTCCACTTGAGGCCTTGCCTGGTTCCAGTAAATGGCCAATACAGGCTCTATGTCTTCTATTACTTGGGGTCTTTTCTAGGGTTACTCACGTAGATTCCATGGAGTTTCAATTGTACTATGTTTCTATCTTCCCATGAAATAATTTTAATTCCAGTCATTTCTCTCAGTATCTTCCCCATTCCCTCCTATTCCTAATCCCAACATGTCTCCATTTATATCAAGTCCATTTCCCCCTCCTAGGAGGATACTTGTGTTATTATTTAAGCCTTCCTTGATACTCAGCCTCGCTAGTTTTCCTGGTGGGAGTGCCAATTTCTACAACCACTTTGGAAAATAATATGGTGATTTATTAGAAAAGACCCAGATACACCACTCCTGAACATATACCCAAAGAGTCTCCATTCTACCACAAGGACMCTTGCTCAACTATATTCATATCAGCTTCAACAATAACAGCTAGAAATTAGAAACTCCTAGATGTCCTTCAACTGAAAAGTGGGTAAGAAAATGTGGCACATTTATAAAAAGTAGCATTATTAAGCTTTTAAAATGATATCATGTCACTTGTAAAACAAAACAAATCAAGAGCAAGGAGAAAAAAACCACACAGATAGAATTGGAAGATATAATTTTGAGCCAAGTATCCCTGACCCTGAAAGATATGTATTTACTTGTAAATGGATAATAGTTGTAAATTTAAAAATAATCATGCTAAAATCTAGAGATTCAAAAACATGGAAATTTAATGCCCCATAGATGACAAAATTTGCAGACATCTAAGAAACATTGCACACAAACATGAGAATAGTAATGATTTGGGGAAACACACAGCATGATAAGCCTTGGAATTGTGTCTCCATGAGAGATTTCTGTAATTTCTTAGTTTTCCAATTGAGCATCTTATTCTTCTATGACATGAACTGTCTTTTCAGAAGGACTTTGAATTATGTAATTTCTCTTCCTTTAATTTCAAATAGATAGTAGGAAATAACTACAATCATCACTGTCATATCTTTTGTCCTTCAATGCAAGGGTTCTGACATAGTACATGGTATCCAAGGATGTGCATGTGGTTAAATGAAAAGAATAAACTCTGGGGAGATTCAGGAAACACACTTGCTAAATTCATTCTGCACCTGCTCCTCAGGCTCTGCTGAACTAAGATTTATTTTGGCTTTCCTTTTTGTGGTCTCAATTCAACAAGAATTTAGCAATGCTATGATTATGCAAACTTGATGTAATTTGTACATCATTGTATACAATAGTAGTGTCCTTTTTTTACCAAGTGATATGTTGTCTCCATTTGATTAATCACATCCCCATTTAGGGATTGTTCTAAGCTGATTTCTAGACAGTATTACAATTTTTTATTCATATCTTATAGGTAAAAAATGTTGTCCTAACAATTCTGTTACTGTAATATATAAGAGCAGACATAAAGTTGAATTCTGTGGAGGACAGACACTTCAGTTTTCCTTGATAAATCAAGCCTGTTCTACCTGAAGTAACCTTATGATACTTACATTGGCCTGTACAGTTCAAATCTAACAACAGAACAGTCAGACCCTGCTTAGATTTTCTGTTGATCATATCTCCAAATTTACAAATAAAAGAGTCCCTCTTTTTTCTRTCTTGATTTTGTGGTTTATATTTGAAGTGCATGAGTGTTGACATTCTGTATATTGCACAGAGAAAATCAGGAGGACGATGGATCTCAGAGCATAAAAAATTTCTGTCCACCTTTACCTAAGGAGTATGCCCTTCTTGAGTATCATGTGATCTACTGTGAACAGGTTAGAGRACAAGGGATGACAATACAGGCTGAAAGTAAATTTAGTGACAGGAACACAAACACCCCAAACAGCTCTCAGCCTAAGGTCCTCAAAGAAGAGGGTCCAGGCCAGGTGGGAAACCAGTAGGTTTTCTAATCATTGGAACTGTTGTACAACTTTGATAATTTGATCTGGGCAAAACTGTTTAAGTTACATCATTGCACTGTGTGACAGAAATTTATCAACTGTAACTGTGATATCAATGGAAGAAGCATTTCTGCTTTTGAAAAGTGTACTTATGCCTTTGTAGATCCTATATGAGTATTTTCTTAGTAACAAAATGAAAGCAAATACAAGCAAATATAGACAGAAAATATTCTATTTATGTAATGTAATGTTCTAACAGAGCCAACATTCAAGACAGTTCCTAAGTTGCCTTGTTGAATCTAAGAACAAAAGAATTGTGAGAAGTGTGTGTTTGTGTGTGTGTGTGTGTATGTGTGTGTATGTGTATGTGTGTGTAAGTAATGCTGATTGTTTGACAACACTGATGTCTTTTCACTGTGTTTCTTACTATAGTACATAGCAGCCACTTTTGCCTTCAAAGATGTAAACCTCCAGGAAATCCAGGTAATATTGTATCATAAGAAAAACTCAGAAAATTTCTCTGAGTTTCTGGAGGTGGAAATGATGCTTTTTGTTCTGTGATTCCCTAATGACTTCGTTTCCCAGCAGTGTATCCTATCTTCTGGAGCTTGGAAAATCCAGATGTATAAGTTTTACACTCATGACAGAAAAACAAGGGACAGCTGGTTATTGCTTAAGAGCAAACAAGAAAATAAAACTTATATTTCTTCTTTGAATCCCCAATATAAATTCCTACAAATATATATTTTAAGAAATGCTGTGATTTTTCACAGTACCTTTGTGTGGTGATTATGCAACATTAGCTCCTCCTGAGGTTTGGGTATCATCCTGGAAGAAGTCAAAGAAACATTTTAAGAATGAGAGACACTGGACAGCTAGAGGATAATAGAGTTTTCTCCATGCAACATGGAACACACACACACACACACACACACACACACACACACACACACACACACACACATATATATATATATATATATATATATATATATATATATATATATATATATATATATATATATGAACCTACAGTATTTGTGACAGTAAGCACAGACGTGGAAAAAGTTAAGCCAGGCAATATTGCATCATAATGTAAGGTGTTGGGCATGAAGTTCTACCCCTACTTGAAGAATATTGGTTTATTTTATTGGCAACAAGTTTCAGTATTCTTTAGGGTTGTTGGCACTGATTAGATAACAATCCTTCAGTACTTAGTACTATGCACAGGTACACACTGGCAACATAGAGTAAATCCTGTGGTTCTAAAAAACAGAACAACAACAACAAAAAACCCACATGCAATTGGGAGGAAATCTTGATGCACTGATCAGCAGGAATTGAAAGGAAAAGAAACAGATTACATTCATATAGTGCATGTATAAATCCCAGATGATATAAATATGGGAATATATGGGGTGTTTTAGGAAGAAAATCAATATTTCTTTCAATTATGATTTGTGGGGCAGTGGATCATGAGAGGTAGCCTGGTCTTTGGATGAACTAACRGATTTGAAGCCCTGGAGACCCTGAAGGGACTGCAGGATGTTTGCCTGATCCTGGACACCAGGCCCCTGTCATATTTCAGTACGCCATAGATTTCTGGCCATCAGTCACAAAAAGTCACTGACAGAAGAGCTTCCACATGTAGAAGACAAATCCCTAACATCCCAGTCCAATATAATATAAAAGTGATGTGTCACCTGTGATCATGTTGGCTAAAGAGAGAGATCTCCTTGATAGTGGGATAGCTAGAGACCATGAGGGTGTGGTCAATCCACATTCTTCCTTGCAGAAGGTACTTAATCTCAGTCCCACACCTAGAGGTGTGTTATGGTTTTACACATCCACTCTCCACCATGGCAGTGAACAATTTGGAACCATAGACTGCATCTTTTCATCAGTATTTGCTGTGGGGAGCCATGGAGAAGGCCTTTGTCTACAATGCTTCTAGAATGCCTGTCTGTACTCCAATGTACAATTTCCACCAAGTCTGCCACCTGTCACGCCAAGGACAATCCTCATGGGAGTAGCCTAAGCTCCCCCTTTTCTTCTGGACCTGACCTTGACCAGCCCATGGACTTCTACTCTGTTCTCACCTCTTTTTCTATACTCAGAGGTGCCTGTATATCCAAGATCCTGTGAACATATGGGCCCCAGTCCGTGGTTGGCCCAGGGACCCCTGAGTTAGTTCCAGAATTCCCATGTCTCAGACTAGGCTTTCCCACCCATGTGTGGTGCCTTGGCTAGTCCCTACTGGCCAACATCTGCCAGGTGAGTTGTGGGATAAGCACAGTAAACCTCCCATAGGCCTGCCTACCCAAGCCCATGCCCCGTACAAGGATGTGGCAAGGATATTGCATAACATTTATGTTCTGGAAAAGGAAACTATGTAGTGTGATAGTAATTCTGCCTTAAAATTTTCCACACTAGAAATATCACATGATTTCACTCATTTATAACTACCAAGCTGCAATCTCTCAGAGGACATGTGAATTAGTTCTCACTAAAGACTAGAAAGGGTGGAGAGATGSCAGTGAAACAAGAGTGTCACTGAATGTAGATACATTTTATTGGAAGAAGTTAAAAAGCATCCTGTAATTCAGGAGGGTAACTGTAGATTATGTGGCATATTTATTTATTTTTTCTTTTTTATTAGATATATTCTTTATTTACATTTCAAATGTTATCCCCTTTCCTGTCCCCCCTAAAAATCCCCTAACCCATCCCCCCTTCCCTTGCTCATCAATCTACCCACTCCTGCTTCCCTGTCCTGGCATTCCCGTATACTAGGGCATTGAGCCTTCACAGAACTAAGGGCCTCTCCTCCCTATGATGTCCAATAAGTTCATCGTCTGTTGCATATGAATCTTGAGTCATGGTTTCCTCCATGTGTACTCTTTATTTGGTGGCTTACTCCCTGGGAGCTCTGTAGGTACTGGGTGGTCCAAATTGTTGTTCTTCATATGGTGCTGCACACCCCTTGACCTCCATGGGTCCTTTCTCTAGCTCCTATATTGGTGAACCTGTGTTCAGTTTAATGGTTGGCTGAGAGTGACCCCCTCTGTATGTGTCATGCACTGGCAGAGCCTCCCAGGTGACAGCTATATCAGGCTCCTGTCAGCAAGCATGTGTTAGCATGCACAATAGTGTCTGGGTTTTGTAACTATATATGGGATGGATCCCTGGGTGGGGTTGTCTCTGGATGGKCTTTCTCTCAGAGTCTGCTCCACCCTGTGTCTCTATATCTCCCCCTGTGCGTATTTTGTTCCCACTTCCAAAAAGGACCAGAGTATCCACACTTTGTTGTTCCTTCTTCTTGAGCTTCATTTGGTCTGTCAATTGTATTGACATTTCTGGGCATTTATATAGCAAAAAAAATTATATGTCAAAATAATATCAGATGTATTTAAGGGTCTCTAGTACAAACCTCTAGTAAATGTTTGAAAACATATGTCCACTATTTATATGCATTTTGTCACTCCACATTATCGATTTGTTACCATAAATACTCTTTCAAATAAAAAATATCAAAATTAGGAATTGCTGTCTTTGTATCTGATAGTGGTGGCATCTAAGAGCTGTTGTTAATATAGTCCAAATTACATAAAAATCACATCATATAAAATACAACGTTGTGTAGTGTAATATAAATTACACGGCAATGCAAAGTTTCTTTATATCAATACAAGCAATCAAAAATAGTTTGAGCATAATGAACTCTTTATTACAAGCAAAGGCAGTCTGAAAATAGATGATACAAGGCTTGGTGTCAAGCAACTTAAATATCTACACTTGGTCAGAAGTGAGATGTGAGGTTATTTGCCAATACAAATCTAATCATTGCTACAAATAAACAAGGAAAAAGATTAAATGTATACTATTGGGAAAACTCTGATTTTTCAGACATACCACTGATACAAAAAGTAATAAATTGTACAAAGTTTAATTTTAAATATATCTGCTAATTTACAGATGCATTAACAAGTCATATATGGCAGGAACAAAAAGACATGAGAAATTTAAAAGAAGTATGTCACCACTTAAAGATGTCTTAAATGTAGGATTTGTAGCTATCCATGCAAAATGTGTTCTTCTACATCTACTTAAAGGTGAAGCATTACTGAGAGACAGAGGTGAGGAGCTATGGGAAAATTCACTACTTCAGTGTCCAAGTTTTAAGTTAATTTACAGAAATAGTTTTACAGAGATCTTCTTGTCAACATATACTTGAAGTGTCTCAAATTAATATTTTAAAACTATATTTTTGTAATTTTTTTTCCTTTTTGCATAAACTGGTACTTATCCTTGACCAGATTGCAACTTCAACACATATGGCTGTCAGATCTAATTCAGGGTGCAAACAAGAGCCTAGATTCTGATTATGTGATCCTTAGGAATCCTGTGTCAAATGCCCTGAAACTCAGGGAGTCAAACGAGGCTTCTTTTGCTTGTATCTATGTGCTGCAGGCTATCTAATGCCCTGAGTCAATTCAGAGTATGATGTGATTAAGCTCAGTTCTGAATAGAGCTTGTCTTCAATGGCTCTGATGCCAGGAATAGAGCTGATATCCAGGTTTCACAGACATAATGCCTTTGTCTGCCTGCCTCTCCATCCTTGATACTGTCAAGAGGATCCTTTACTTTCTTCGGACATGCCATGAAACAGCTAATTAAAGAACAGTCATGTGTGTGTGTGTGTGTGTGTGTGTGTGTGTGTGTGTGTGTGTGTGTGTGTTGTATGTGTGTGATTTTTAATACTTTACAGAGTGTTTGATTGAATAACATGTATGTTGCAGAAATTCATTCCAAGAGCATTCATATCTACATATTACAACCAGATTTATGCTTTGTGTACCTTTTTATAATCCCCATTCCCAATGACATTTATGATCACTGAGTGAACAGTGGAGGGACTAGTATCATTGAAGAATGTTTGGCACTGTTGATAGTTTCTAAAAATAGTTCCCATCAGTAAAACCCCTTTTCATTCATSACAATGAAAGCTGTGTTGAAACATTGGGTAAAAAGTGTGCTTATAGCTTGACAAGTAATATCATGATTTAATAAAYAACGACTCAATCAATTATCATGGTTGACATCAGAAATTAGCCAAGTTTGACCTCAGCACAGAAATATTTTACGTTTTAATACAATAAGTCTGCAGAAATTTTTTATGAAAGTATGAGGGGATAAGATATAAGGATATAAAACAATAGCTTCAGAGGGTTAAGCCCCCCCTCTCTCTCCCTCTGTCTGTCTCTTATGGAAGTGAAGCTGTACTTAGTGCATACTGTGAGTCCCTTACTGGTCTTCAGGTCCCGCTACAGGAAGTTTATGTCTGGGCTCACAATGAAGTTCCCTCACTGTCTTTTTCCCTGGAAGAATAGTACATGGCTGTGTCCTCAGCAGTCACAGAGCTCAGCTGTATAGAGAACTTGTTCATTGATATGTCTCTGGAGAGTGTGTGTCAGGTTTTGAAGGATGGATTCTAGAAAGTTGAATCTTCATAACCTATGCATCTCATTCACTCTAAMCCCTTTCCTGGGGGCTGAGGGATCCTGCGCCAGCAATAAGCATTACTTGAGATGGAGAATCCAGAGACTGTGCAGGTGAGGGATAGTGACTGTGATGGCTCAATGACATCAGGTCCAGACTACTTAAGTTGAATCTGAGACAAAATGCCTAAAAACACTTGTTCTCTATTAGTAACCTGGAGTCATAAGCTCCCAACGAATGCATGTGTGATATGGGACATCCAGTTAGTGACACTCGCTTTGCAAAGCTGCTGCCAAGAACAGGAGGAAACCTTGTAGTCTCATCTTCTAGATTACAACCCTGCCTTCCACAGAGATTTCAGCTCTGTCTGGGCAGAGACTTCTGATTTACCAGAGGAAAGAGAATCATTTAAATCTAGAGCCTGAAGATTATTTTGCATATGGAATATTATTTTCAAATATCAGAGGAGGACTGAAGCCAAGCTGCTCTTTGTTTTTCTGTACCCTGTGGGATGTGTTTCCTCTTGTTTTCCTACAAATGTCAACAGCTGGACATGTGCTGCCCATCACATAATGAAAACCCTGAATAAAATGTTTGAATTGTGATTTATTCAGAKAGAACACTTTGGGAAGTCTAAAACCTTATTTCCCAGGTCGCTTCTAATGAGTTTTTACAAAGAACCAGAACAAAAGCAGAAAGATGCTTCCAAGTTCAGTCTTCTTCTTCTCCTTTTCTTGGACTTGTTTCTGAGAGTACAACTTTTATACCCATTGGTGGCTTTGATACACCCAGGTCATTGAATCTTGTATTTTTTTTTTCTGAAATGATGATGACAGCTGGAAGTAAGGTTAAATTAGATCAAACTAACATTTAGTGGTGTCAATGTGTTGTGGAGATTCCTTTCTACAGAATAAAGCATTATCTTATAATAAAGACTGTGAAGTATCCTTATCAGTAAAAGACAGGTGCCATTCATGAGCCAGCTATTCCTTCAAGTCCCTTCTGTTATCTTTACTCAGCCCAAACATCCCTTACCTGCTTACGCTCTGGATCTTGCCCTGTCTCCAGGGCTGATTCAAGCAMWGCACCTGATTTTCTCTTCTTGTTTCCTGTCCTTGGATGTGATGTATGTCCCATGGGTTTTTGTTAAATTTGTTAGACAGTGAATTCACTATACTCTCAGAATCTAGAGACCCAAATAATGTCTGCACCAGATCTGTCCAAGATGAAATAAATAGATTAACAGTTGACTGTCTCATGCATTACTTCAACCATTTTAAGCCTTTGAGAGGAGAAGTGTGTAATCTATGTGCAGTATTCCATTCCCCAAAGGACAATGTGCCTCAAATCTGTGGTCTTCACACAGAAATCTCAACTTTCGATCTTGTTTTCCATATGTGATTACTGGATCTAAACTCAACTCACCTTAGAGCTCAACTTTTGCAAAATCCCACATTATTGGCATAATAATAAACTCTAAGACACTAAACATAGACACTTGGTGGATGTGCTACCTTCCCTCAAACCGAGAGTAGAATCTTACTCTATAGCCCTGTGGGCACAAGTGTTTTTGTCCTAATACATGTTACAATGATCTGACAACCTGTGTTGGACTCTAGGTTGGAGATAATATATCCTAAGTACATAGAAAGTGTTGCAAATCTGTTGAGGCAATATTTTGTTAATAATTTTGACAAACATAATAGCTGTATATGTATTAAATTGTGTAAATATATTATTTAATTATTGATTGGTCATTTGATAAACACACATGCTGTTTTTATTTTCTGGCTATACTGAATAGCACAGCAATGACTATAGCACAAAAATATCCCTATGGCAGTACATATAATCTTTTTGGTATATGCCAAAGTATAGCCTATTTAGATCACATAGTAGACCTATTTCCAACTTCCTGAGGAATTTCCACACTGAGTACCATAGTGGTAGCCCCAGTTTGAAATCTTACCAGCAGGAAGTAAGTGTTCTCCTTTGTCCATATCCATTTCAATTATTGCCATTTTCCTTATTTTTTCCAACATTATCTATTCTTTTTAATTTTATTATATTTTT
>BDUI01003853.1:34496-47793 GCA_002335545.1 Apodemus speciosus
GTGAAGTCCTATAGACCTTCAAATATTACAGGCTATTGCCAGTACTATAGGTTATCTGTCAGAAATCAACAATAAGATGCTATTACAAAAGGCATAACACACTTGAGTTATAGATTATGGAGAAATCAAATGGGTACTGATCTGGAAGCTACAACCCTATTGCCTAGCTTTTGTTATTTCTGAAGGTGATGTGAACCTAGAGGATAAAAGCCATTGGTCTTACCCATTTGTGAATTCTGTGAGCTATAATAATAAATGGCCTAGGAGTATAAGTCCACTAGTGCAATAGGGGCATGAATAACAGCCATTCTCTGACTGTACTTAAGTACTACTTCACGGGATGAAGTTCATTCGTGATACTATCATTGGTCCAAGAACTATACCTAAACAGGTCATGGGACCTTAGCAAGAACCTATTACTAATATTCTGCTCAATGGACATAATTTTAAACTGATTCCTGATGACTTATCATTATACCCATAGATTAATGCATCTCTCAACTCTCATCAGACAATCTTCTATTTATAGTAATTAATTACTGCATAGTCCTATATGTTTGGCCAAGGTGTAGAAAATAAGAGGCTATGAAAATGCTCACCTCTAAGTGGAACATCTATATCAACTCTTCTCATAAGTTTCTGGGATTTTTGGGGAAGAGATGGTAAAAAAGAATGAAAGAGAAAGGTAATACATGACCACAATGAAACAGTGTCTTCTAGACACACAAGGGCAACTGTACATATATACTCAGTGGTTTGACTGTGTTCACAGAATCTGTGCAAACTCATTAAGACCAAATCCTAGGATAAAGAAGGGAGGTAGGCACAAAATTCACCCCATAACTAAGAAGCTACTATAAATGAGTAGTTTGTGGGAGAGGCTAGATGATTTTTCTTGAAGAGTAGGGACTAGGAATTTTGCCATGTTTCAGTGGAAAGCCACACTCATCCTGAATGATATGTAAAATCAAAAAAGGATTTGATTGGTTAAAAGAATAGGAAAACAGTTGGGTGGACAAAGAAGGGGGTGTATCTGTGAGGAGCTGGGACAGGGAAGGAGAATATGATCAAAACACACTGTGTGAAATTCTCAGAAGAACTAATAAAAACATGTCTTAAAAATTGACATACAGAGAAATTTGTTCTCATGCACATGCATGCTTCCTTAACTGTAACAAGACAATTTATCATTTTCCCTTGCTAAAGCCTATTTTGAGAAATCCAAAATCAATCCTTCATAAAGACAAAGAAGATTTTTGTGTGCTGGCATCTATAAAGAATATGAATGGAATATGAGAAGAAAATAACTTTGATGTTGATAWTTCACACTTGATTCATTCTCAGGCACTTGCTGCTATGCTCCCTCTGTGGTGCAGGGTCCAGAGATGTAGCTGTGGATTGGCAGATTCTAATGACATGGTATTTGGGGGACACCCAGTAAAGTCAACAATGAAGTACCCATGCAGCAGGAGTGTTGGGTTGCAAATTGTACCCATAAACCATGCCCAATGAAGGAAGGCTTCCTGGGTGATGGGCTTCTACCAGTCAATTAAATAAGGAGACAGAATTGAACCACAGTGGAAGAGTGTGCTATGTAGAGTGGTGGTCATCGCCGTATACCGTGTGCACCACTGCATAGGCCTGGGAGCTTGAATCTTGACATCCTGATGGGTATTTTTTTGGTTGTTTAGCAGAATAACAGTTAGGGATAGAAGGGTAAAATGAAGTCTGCATATGAATAGTTTGTAAGCAGTCTATTAGGATGTACACGGATAATCAGGCCACGGAAACTGGTTTTCAGGTTTACTTTTTAATAGACATGGAAATATCGACAGCCTTAAATGTCAATTCCCAATGAAATCAAGGGAGGATTATCTCTGCCCTGCAGAGGAATGTTTTGCTCTTTATTCTGCATGCAGGAAGGAGCTATCAAGTCAGTTAGTTGTTGTTTTATTAGAAGTATGACTCTAGTCTACTATGAATATGTGAATTTTAGTAGCATAGGAAAAAGTTGGAGAAGATGGAAGCCCATTGTGTTATTGAGAAGTTTGATTTGAATTGAGAACAAGAAGTCTGGATCACAACTTTGGCAGTAACAATGATGAAAAGATTCCACATTTGTTAGAATTCCTTACAAGATGGAGATACTGAGTGACTCAGACAGAATCAAAGATGCTGGACACAAAGCAACCTTGTACATTCCTTTAGAATAGTCATTTTCAACTTTCCTAATTCTGCAACTATTTAATAAAGTTCATCACATTATAGTGACATTCCAGCCATAAAATTATTTTTGATGCTACTTCATAGTTATAATTTTGCTACTTTTATTAATCATATTGTAAATCTCTCTATTTTCCAGTGGTTTTAGGTGACCCCTGTGAAAGAGTTATTCAGTACCCCCCCCNGAGGAATGTTTTGCTCTTTATTCTGCATGCAGGAAGGAGCTATCAAGTCAGTTAGTTGTTGTTTTATTAGAAGTATGACTCTAGTCTACTATGAATATGTGAATTTTAGTAGCATAGGAAAAAGTTGGAGAAGATGGAAGCCCATTGTGTTATTGAGAAGTTTGATTTGAATTGAGAACAAGAAGTCTGGATCACAACTTTGGCAGTAACAATGATGAAAAGATTCCACATTTGTTAGAATTCCTTACAAGATGGAGATACTGAGTGACTCAGACAGAATCAAAGATGCTGGACACAAAGCAACCTTGTACATTCCTTTAGAATAGTCATTTTCAACTTTCCTAATTCTGCAACTATTTAATAAAGTTCATCACATTATAGTGACATTCCAGCCATAAAATTATTTTTGATGCTACTTCATAGTTATAATTTTGCTACTTTTATTAATCATATTGTAAATCTCTCTATTTTCCAGTGGTTTTAGGTGACCCCTGTGAAAGAGTTATTCAGTACCCCCCCCAAAGAGGTTGGGACTCACAGGTTGAGAACCACTGCCTTAGACCACCTACTTACCAGTTGATCACCAAAGCTTCGGGAATGCTGGCTTATAGAAACATAATCACAGATAAAGCTACTTTCCTCCCCAAGGTCTCTGGTGTGTTTTACCATTGATTTCTTCTGCAAATCATTGTTGTAAAGAATACTATGATCATTTCTATTCTCTTCTACTGCAAGATGGCTGGATTGCACAGCATCATGGGTTACACAGCTAACCTGGGCCTAACACCCTGGCATTAGGGTTCAACCAGTTCACTTCATCTCTATTACATGGGCTTTACTGAAGCAAGTACTATAAAGCCTTACTTAATTAAAATGAAGAAAACAAGTTGCAGTGGCAGAGTCTGAACAGATTYAACATTCAGTGTCAAATAGACRTCCTTATCCCTGRCCTGGCCAGAATGATGAGACAAGGATGGTGCCTTGAACRTCTCACTGAAGCCACTGCCTATGTGTACAAATGTATCCACAATGACTTAGAGAAATCAAGCAGCTAGAATGCATTCTAGTCAGCGCTTTCTGCCACTATCTCTGTCCCATGTTTTATACATATTGTTACAATCTAGCTGTTCCAATAAATCTTTATCTAACCCTTCTGATAGTGCCATCAATTGGATTGATTTACATAAAAGGAAAGCACTACTTGGTAAGATGAGAACATTTGCCTCAGTCTCATAGTTAATGAATTCTTGAAGCCAGGGCTGGAACTTAGCCAAACATGACACCACATCCCACACMCATAGCACTGGTAACTTGTCTCAGAATGGAAAAGCAAGGGTTTTGAGGCTGAGTTTCTATTACTCCTCTGATTCTAGAACCTGCTTTATATGTCCATCACCAGTTCCTTACCATGAATATCAGAGACAAAATGCCAATATGCAGTGACTATGAATCTGGGCTGATTAAATCTGACCAAAACTTATTTATTGAATACCTTGTACAATAGAAAGCCCTCCAGGAAGTACTCTGGCTGCCATCCTTTAGACTAAACAACCTGTAGTCTAGAAATTAATGAGTCCTTGGACCTCACCTGAAGCCCAGCAKAGTGCCTTTATATGGTAGTACTTCTCTACCTTAGAGAATATCTTCTCTTCTGGCCAAAGCCATGAGGTTATGAGACCTAATTGTTYGTGGTGTAAGCTTTAGCATATCAGTAAAGATGACAGACTTCTAGACTTCCCTGAATACTAGTAACAGTGACAAGTAAGGACCTTAGTATTTACCAGCATCTACTGTGACTGCAGCTGGATTATGCAATGTTGGTATCCTCTTTTACTTACTTGACTGCTGTATGATTACAATTCAGACTTTTCGTAAAAAAATAAATGCATCTTGGGCCAAAAATTCACCCAGTTCTTCCAAGTAACTGTGCAATTACTTACAGAATCAAAATCTACCCAGCCCTTGGGAATCAATTTCAATGTTCTCTATCTCCAAATCTGAGTCTATAAGCATTAACACAAATCACATTGCAATGGGGCAGGTGTTTATTTATCACTCCTAGTCAAAAGCCAAGAGAATTTCTCTCTCCTTTCATACATATAATTTCTATCAACCTAGTCCTTTACATTTGTTTTGCACTGTGTATGGATAAATGAACACTTGCATACCAGGGTATACACGTGGCGGTCAGGGGAGTGGGTTAGATTAGAACTTACATGAATAGGTTGTCTCCTTTTTTCTAATATCTGGGTTCTGGGGGCAGTCAGACTTGGTGGAAAGTGACTTTGCCCACTGAGCCACAAAGGCAGGACCCACTCCAGTGCTTAGTACATATTTATGGCTCCTTTTTCTATAGCCTCTACCACCAGGAACATATCAGAGTTAGCTAGAACCCTAATACCATCGTCCCAGAAGAGCAGACAGGAAAAAGGCTTGGGAGACACAGATTGTATATTCATTGTCTTTGCAGGGTAGGAGAGTCAGATTGTAGGATGCACCTCTTCTGGGTCATTGTTTCCTGGAAGACTTCTGACTTTCTGCCTTTTCCATCCAATTACAAAGCCAGATCAGCAAGACATTTTCCAGTGAGAGGAGGTGCTCAGACAAATGTGAGGAAGCAGGCAGTGGAGGTCCGTGAAGAGCAGGCAAGAGGTCAAGGGAGCCAGAGTCTGTCTGTGTAGTCTGGGCCAGCTGCCATCCTCAAGCAGGAAGAGTGTCTCCCCAAAAGGCAGTTTATGAGCCTGCTAATTGCCCATTTCTCTCTATATATCCGGCTTACACAAGGGCAACTGTGTCCAAAGAGAAACTCAAAGAGCTGAAGATGGATTTAGGAAGGCACAAGAGATCTATAAAAGTAGATGAATAAATAAAGACATTAACTTTTAATGTAAATAGGACTGAAGGATTCTTATTATCCTATTTCTTGAAGATGTAAAAGGAAATTCCTCCTGTCAGTCTGAACAACTTTAAAGTGTACTTGAGAACACTTTGTAAGAAGTAAAGGGACCCAAGTACTAGGTAATATCTGCTTATGGGTGCCAAGGGTAACTCCTGAGTGCTCCCAACATGGGAGTAGCATGCTGCTGCTYAAAAACCTGCTTGCCTAAGGAGAAATGAAAGGTGGTGACAGGCAAACCCTGGACTTTGACCTCTCTGATTATCYRTTCCATCAGTCAGAAAAGACTGGGTGGGGACTGCTTCTGGTGTCTTGAGTGAGGGTCACCTTCTGGTAAGGTTGTGCATCAACTAATAGTGTCAAGGACTTCAAGGTAGAAGTCTGGAAAGGAGAGGCACAGCCTTTGGAACACTCATCAGTGCTCAGAGAAAAAAATCTCAGTAGTCYTTATACAGACTAAGCTGTATATGAAAAATAAGATTGTCTTCTGACTGGTAACAATTGCTCTTAAATCCACGACCAATTATTTGCTCACTGCCACTAGAAAAGCAACAGTATTGATGGGTGCATTTGTGARCATTCACGCCTACATGGGAAATGAGCTAGTGATGTTAAAACAGTACCTGTTTTCTAGAGGATCTTTAAGCTTAAAAGGGCTTAATATCTTACCAAAGACACACCAACAAGGTGGGACTGAACCACCATCCTTAGCAAAGTTTCACACGTGAAATGTGATTGAATCATCATACTCTGTATTTTAACTTGAAACCCTTTCTTTCAGCATTCTAGCACTTACATGTCAAGACCTGATTCTTTTTGTCGTGGGAGAAACATAAAAGTCTTTTTTAAAAAAATTAGAGCACTCAGTACCTTCAAAATATTCTGTTGAAAAAAAAATCCCAAGTCTCTTAGTTCAAGTTTGGAGCTGAACGGCCTCTGGCTCTGTGCTTATGGTCTGTCAATGCTCGAACACACCTTTCACATCAATTAAACAAAGCTCCTTGTCATGTCTGAAAAGGCGGTTAATTTCCCCGCATCCATATTAATTAAAAAGGTTGCTGTTCCTGATTAAATGTGGGAGGCAAAAAAGATGAAGACGATGACAGAGTTGATTTTGCGCATCCAAGGCTGTGTGATTTACAGCATCAGGACCACCAAACCAAGGAAGCAGTGAGGAGCTTGGAAAAAAGGTAAATATTCCTTCAATGGCCCATCTTGAAGGTCATTGTAGTTATGGAATATTCTGCAGGGTTTCTCAACCCTCCTAATGCTACAATACTTTTATACAGTTCCTCAAGTTTTTCTGTCTTTCAACCATAAAATTATTTTGTTGATACTTCAAAACTATAATTTTGCTACTATTATGACTATTCATGTAAATATCTGATATACAGGAGGATATCTAATATGCAACCAAAAGGGGTTGCAACCCATAGGTTGAGAACCACTGTTCTAGAGGAAAGGAGTCTGGTCTCCCACTGGAAATGGAGCACTGTTCAGAAGGTTGTCACCATAAACACACAGCAAACTAAGGGTGCCTGTATAAATTTGGACCAACAGTTTGAGGTTGTGATTGGGAAGGGGCAAAATGGAAAAGAAGTGGACTGATGAGCTTCCTGGATTAAACAGGGATTCTATATGGACCAGCCACCCACTAAGCCCAGGGAACAATGCAAAAGAGAAGAAAATTTAAGAGATGAAGGATTGGGGTGTCAGGGTATTATAAAACAAAGCCATCCAGATAGGACAGTGCTTTTGTAGCCCTGCCCAAGATTTGTCCCAGAAGGTTTCAACAGAGAGGTGCCCAGAGTCCCTCTTTGTCCTGAGAATCTAATGACTGTCAATAAGAGAGGGTGTCATTTCCCCTAATGATAGAGGCACTTGGGGACTAGGTGGGAAAAAGATGGGATCCAGGAAGAAATGAAAGGGACACCAGAGGAAAAATATTAATAAACAAACAAACACATCTAGTCTTTACAATCCAAAGTATAATATTACAACTAAGGTGGGAAAGAATCTTATATGAGTTAGTCCTGACAGTTAATTATTTTTTTCTAAAAGAAAGTGATGTTTGGAGTTATAGTTTTGAGTGAAGGAAGGTCCTAAAGGAAGGACACAGGAAGGATAGAGAACCACGAGCTATATTTTCAGGTGATTCAGGGTTCCGTCTTGCTAAGTATGGGTGCATATGGGGGGGATGATGGGAGAAAACGTCAGCACAAAAGCCCAACTTCTTTCCAATAAGTTGTTAGGGAAATAAACCCGAGATGGTAAGGGAACTATTTGATTCTCAGACAAAAAACTCCTTTATTTGTCCTACTTCTTGGGTGACTTTTCTTAAATGTGGATGAAAGAGGCTCACAGTCCAGAATACATCATAACTCTCAGATCTTCCTTGCCTTCACAATGTCAATTCTATTGGCAATATTTTCTAATGAACCAGGATGCTTTGCTCTGAGGATTCAGAAACCAGAGAGAAAAGATCCTCGCCTTTCTGGGGGGATTGATTTCTAGTAGATGATGGCACCTTGCTAGTGCTCTGGATTTGTTTTTTGTATAATCCATAGGTTCTGGGGATCACACTCAAGCCATCAGTGTAGGCAGCAAGTACCTTTACTTGATAAGCCACCTCCCTGTGGCTGGTTACCTCTTGTAGCAGTCGCCACTCTCCGAAACTTCAACACTACTGTGGACTTAGGGAACCTTAGCAAGGTGCTTGCTGCACAGACATTTGATGGCCCCAGAGTGGTTCTTACTGCCCTTCTCAGAGTTTCTAGGCAACAGAGGAATCATGCTGTTTCATGCATCATCATGGGCTAGGGTTTCATTAATAGTGCAAAAGTATCCTTTCATAACGGATTTGACTGGCAACAGAGAGATCTGCATAAGAACTATACATTTGAGTGAAGTGGTAAGGGATTGGAGGAATGGTTTAAAATGAGACTCTGGGATCAGGTTGGAGGAATGGGAGACCCCTGACCAAGGCTGTTTTTTGACAACTGTTGATCTGGATTCACTGGGAATGTGTGAGAGAAGAAGGCTCTTATTTTTCAACATTGGGAAGCAAACACATTCTTCATCATAGGAAAATGCAGGCTGGTGCAGCCCTAGCTGCATGTGTTAACTTAGGAGACCAAGCTATTGCCAGAATTTGGAAAGGGAAGAATTAAACATCTACTTCATGGGAGGTGTGATACAGAAAGCAAAGGGTTCGTGTGCATTTCTCTTTATTATTTCTTTGAAACCAACACATCTCATAGGTGACAATATATGGGATAGATGGTAATTGCCTTTTTGCTGGAGCTACACTTTCATCCTCCTCCCTTTCTCCTCCAATATTAATTATCAGGACTAAAAATAGTCCATTGTGGGCTCTGTGAGCCTCTGGGAGGCTTCTGCAGAAATCTGACATCTGTGCAGGAGGCTCAGCTGAGATGTGTGTTTCTGTAAAGCCGGCTCTTGTTTGTGAATTCCATAAACACTTGCCTAGTGGAGACTGAAGTGTCTGTCTCTCACAATGGCTGTGAGTGGCAGCCTGTGAGAACACTGTCTTTCTGAAGAGACATGACTCAGAGCCTGAAGGGAATGGAGAACGCATGGAATATTTATGATCAGGGGCCTTCGTTACAATAAGAAAAATGTGGCAACATGAGCTTACCTCTGTGGTGTGCAAACAAAACGCCACGCTTTCGCTTTGGGTGTTTATATGCGAACAGATGGCCCTGCCCACTCTCCCCATGCACAGAAAAAAATACTCTGTAAAGAGACTTAAAATGCAGAGAAATTAGTGTTCACATTCGTTGTCGTCAGGGGAAGCTTAGTTGTCTGGGCACTTGGAAGGGTCCCTCGATGAGCCGGTATGTACTAGGATTATCAACCTGTGTCTGGCATTAAGTCTCTTCCTAAACACATGATAACCAGCACTGATGAAGTCCTTATTTCTGTTGGGAGGCTTCATTTCCTCACACAGTCTTCAATTATCTCTTTTGAAATTAATGTAGTTTGGTGGTCCTCAGCATGACATAATCGGGAGTGGCTACTTTGTGTACCAGTCACATTTTCTAAGCAGGCTATAAACTTTTGATAAGTTGATTTCATCTCTAAGGGGGTTTAAAAAAAGTGGGGACCTAGAGAGGTGGTATAGCCGAAGAGCATAGATGCTTTTGTAGAAGACTGGAATTTGGTTCCTAGCACATGCATGATCCACAGGCCTCTGTAATTTCATTTCTACAGGATTTGATGCTCTCTTCTGGCCTCAAGGGGTACCATGCATCCACACGACTTACATACATACATACATGCAGACAAGATACCTCACAGATATAAACTAGAAATAAATAAATATAAAAATATTGATTAGCTTAAAGTAGACATTCTAGAAAAATAAATTAAAAACAACCTTAGGAAGTAAAGCATTGATTGAAAGGTGGAGTTTCAAAATGAGACCTTTCTCTATGTGTGCTACAGAATGACAGTTGTGAAGAGAGCAGGAGGCAGTGATGGGATCCCATCCCAGAGGATGGAGAGCTGTGGGATAAAGGGGAGCAGAAGGGATTGCTTCAACAATACCCACAAGATTCTACTTCACACACGGTAGTCTGTGCTGCCCAAATGATAGCCTCATGATTAGGCCTCTGATTGATTTTTTGATTATTAATATGCTTAAGTATTTTTTCCTTTTTTTATTGGATATATTCTTTATTTTCATTTCATTTCCCTTTTCCTGGTTTCCCACCCTCCAAATGTCCCACATGTCCTTTTCCCTCCCCCTGTTCCCCCATCCACCCCTTCCCACTTCCCTGTTCTGGTATTCCCCTACACTGATATATTGCACCTTTCCAGAACCAGGGTCCACTCTTTCCTTCTTGTTGGACATCAATTGGTATGTGGATTGTGTCTTTGGTGTTCCAAGATTCTAGGCTAATATCCACTTATCAGTGAGTGCACATGCTTAAGTATTTTAACAGGTATACAAATTATATACTGACAATTTAATAAAAAAGATTGACTAAAGGTAACTTAATTCAACAGCTCTTGACAGAATCCCCACTAAATATAAAGGTGGTATATTACCTGGAATTATGAAGTATGATATGCACTTAAGCACTAAGCAATTTACCTGTTGGGTGAAAACAATAAGCTAGGTATTTATCTACTCTGAAGTTTTCCCACTTAATGGAACATGTATTGTCCTCTTTGAATTAAAATTACATTTTAATTCAAATTGCTTCCATGTTGCCATACACCATGTCACAAGGTTGCTGACACCTCTTTGTCAGTTGGTACACATTAGAGGTGAAATGCACTTTATTTTTGGTCTAGAGAAAAGATAATTTGGAAGATGAATTCATTCTAATGAAGAACTTCCTGTACTCCACTTCATATTAAGTCCGTAAATGAAACTATCTTTTCAGATACCAAAAAAGACTATGTTACTGGAAGCTACATGGCTTGCCTTGGTCTTCCACTCTTCATTCTTTATGTGTATGTAAGGACTAATCCAGAACATTGGTGTATTATAGTCTTTAGAACATCTTCATCTTCATCTTATGTTATACCAGGACTCAAAGCTCTGCTTAAGTACATGTCCACAGAGATCACCTCTTGTGGGCTCTGCTCGGTTATGCCAGATGCTGGTTTGTAATAAAGATTCATGTTCTGAGCACATCCCGACTCCATGCAGTTTCTTCGATGAGTCTGAGGATCAGGGATCTACAGTGGGTCAAGAGAGTTCAACACTGAGCCTGTGAGCTTCAGACCCTGTACCTTCCCCCCTTGAGCCTTTCCAATGGCTTGAGCAAGCCCTCTTTTCTTTGGGTATGATAACTGGAAATCTCTGCAACATTTCATTTGAAGACAGGAAGGGCATGACTCAGTTCTACTTCAAGAACAAAGAATAGTGCTCTGAGAATGGCAGCAACCTCCCCCCCCCCACTAATTTTAGGGTATGCCTTGGTTCAGTTTTACCATCAATGTTGAAAAGACAGTGTAGATTGGCCAACTAACAACAGTATAGTGAGAGAGAAAAACCATAGCCAGCTTTAAAACGTGATTGACCAAACAATGCATGTGGTAAAAATACAGACAAATCAGATTCAGAGGTGACACTTGGTGGCTGCCTACAAGTGGATGCTTTGGAGTGGGATAAGAGGAACCAGCCTCCACCATCAATGAAAGCAAATATGAATTTGGGGCTTCAGGTTTTCTTTCTGGATCACAGAGCTGTGGTGTGTGTATAAGAGTAATCTACATATTTAGGAGACAGGATCTTGAGATGTAGCTTTGAATTCCAGATCCTCCTGCCCAACCTCCCAAGTGGAGGGTGATGGTGGGAGTAGGGGTTTACAGATGTCCAACACCATGCCTAGCTTTTGAAGATGCTGAATAGTAGTAATATCAACTATAGAACTGGAAAGATGTGCTTCCTTAAAACTTGGAGTTAAGCTAAAGAGGTGACAAATACACCCAAATAAATGCTAACTTCTAACTTCTATTGAAGAAATGATACAAAAGATTGTAATTTGTACCTATTGAAGCAAAAGAAAAAGAAAGATAAGAAGAGATTACACAGAGAGAGGGGGAGAAGGAGGAGAGGAGGAGGAGGAGGAGGAGGAGGAGGANAGAGAGAGAGAGAGAGAGAGAGAGAGAGAGAGAGAGAGAGAGAGAGAGAGAGAGAGAGAACTATAGAAGAAAGCATATTAAGTGACTCAAATTTCAATTTATAAAGGACAATCAATCAGAAAATTATTTGGAACAAATTCAGAGACAGACCATTCCCACCACTCTCCCATTTATGGCTTTTCTAAGAAACAAATTATAGTGCAAATGTATTTTTTGGCACACCAAATGTTATATACCAACTTCTTCTTGATTAATATTACTATGTGTTGATGAAATTTTCTAAGCACTGCTTAGAACTAAAACGAGAACATCTTTTTTTTCTTAAATGAAATGTGTTGATACTTGTTTTCATGGTGACTGCTACTTGCATATTCAATTTTATGTTCAGAGTGACGGTGTGCTGGCAAGCTATTTTGATAGAAATATTGAATAGTCGCATACTCCCATGCCTCAGCTTTCTTTGTATTTCACTTTATTCTTCTTTGACAGATTTATTGAAAGCCTATCATATTGCAGATGGCATGAAACGACTCAGTGCAGACAATTCCTTCTTTCAGTCCCAGAAAGATAAACACTGGGTCTTGTGTCTGCTAATCAAGTACTCCATCACTAGACCTCACCTTCGCAAAGATGATCATTTAAAAAAAATCCAGAAACTAATGGTCTCATAAGCAAAAGAAACACACATGACAATGATCATGATAATAGGAAATATGTGTTAGGAAGGAGGCAAAAGAAACACACATGACAATGATTGTGATAATAGGAAATATGTGTTAGGAAGGAGGTTGGTGCCAAAGGAGAATGAAAGAAAGTAGACTACAAATTTCAGGTGGGCAAAGACTGGTTTGGGTCTCTTTTTTGCTTCTACAGCATTAAGCCTACTTGCAGTTCAGATATCAAATGCTCCTCCAAGGCCCAATCATTAAAAACTTAGTCTCCATTTTGTTGCAGTTGATAGGAATCAGAAACAATAGATAAGCCAAGTGGAAGGGTCTCAAGGCTTGGGAAATGTACCTTCAGGTCCTTTTCGCTTTCTGGTGATGAGGTAAGCAGTTCTACTCCCTCATGTGCCCCTGCCATGATGCTCTACCTCACCACAAGACAAACCAATGGACCATTCAATCATCAAGTAGGGCCTCTAACATCTGGAAACCAAACATTTTATTCCTTTTAAAGTTCTGTCTTGGGTACTTCGTTAACAGTGACAGAAAAGGTAGCTGACATGATGTCCCAATGTAGCACTTAATAACTTGGTTTTGAGAAATAAACATTTGCTGAATGAGAATGTCAGTAAAATTGTGGAGAGAGCAAGAGATGAGCACTGCAGCAGCAAACTACCTGGAGGAAGGAATCTTTGGGCGTTGTCTAG
>BDUI01003853.1:55576-66070 GCA_002335545.1 Apodemus speciosus
CAGGGTGCCAGGAATCAAAGCCCTGGGAACTTGGTGCTTCCTGTTGCTAAAGAGAGCTGATGGAAAGGTCAAACAGAAAAGGCACCAAGTGCAGCTCCTCTTTCACTCCACAAGTAATGAAACAGATTTTTCCTTGTTTAGTTTAAGAACCACTCAGTATATAAAATACATTTCGAAAGAGAGAAAATGGTTTCGTGTCCAGACTCTCAGTTTGGGATTAAGAGCGCCTGCCTGGTTCTCCAAATCGAGTCTCCTGTCATTTCCTCATGCTTCTTCAATCCGACCCTGCTGAGCTGCTGGGAAAACGATGGTGACCTTGGACCAGAGATTGTATAACCTTGGATCAGAGCTAATGAGYACAAAGAGAGAGATTCCCACCAATCAACAGGCTTGTTTTGTGCAAATCTGAACAGAAGGGCAGTAATACTAGCAAACCGATCTAAGAACAAATTGTCTGTAAATAAGAGATCTTGTAAAGGTTTTGGAATACCAGGGTTTCTTCCAGGGAATTAAGAGAAGCACTACTGCAGACTTTAAAACTTTAAAATAAAATATTCCTTTTTATAAAAGGTATATTTAGAATTCAGCAACTTGTTGGAAATTTTTCAAAAAACGCCAGAGACTCTGGGAGGGTCTGGAGCAAAGGACAACAGCTAAGGCCATTGGGAATGGGGACATTTTGGGTAACAATGCACTCTCAACCATCCATAATAGTCTATTCTGTAATCCCCATACATACAATGCAGTTGTTGCCTATTTAACTCATTTCAGTCATGGCGAAGGGAAGACACTTTGGCATCAGGAAAATGTGGTTTAACCACAGAGTGCTTCCAAGTTTTTCTGACTTGCTTTTCATTATCAGTTAAACATTCCTTTTTCCTGGCTCATAGATTTAAGTGAGATAGTATAAAACGAGCACGTATCCCACTGACCCCTAAGCCAAAGGCTCAGTTGTCTTTTGTGTTGGTGATGTTGCTTACCCAGAGCCAATCTTCTTTCAAAATGATTAAATGGGAAAACTATAGAAATAAGAAATTACTAACTTTATGGATCGCACAGCATTCTGATTWCATAGGGAGAATTTACATTTTCCTGCCCCAGGTAGCATTCAAAACAAAGCAGCACATTTTAAGAGTATTCCTGACCTGTATGTGACCTTTTTGATGGCCATATGGCAACATTTGTATTATCAGACAGATTTTAGGCATATYACAATGCTTCCTACAACTTTTGCTTTACTTGATARTGCCMCTACAGTGCCATATCAGTACCATTGCTGGCAATTTCATTAGAGTGTACTGTTGTAATTGTTGTGTTTTATGATTGATTATGGTTAATGTTTTCCTATACCTAATTTATAGATTAAACAGTTTCATAGGCATTCACTTGGGGCATTAAAAATCGAGCCTGTCCATGGCTTCAAGCATCTGCTGGGGATTTGGATTAAAGAGAAACCACTATGCTGAGAAGAGATGACTGCTCTGACCCTTGGTATGATTGTGACCCTAACATAGAGAGTTCCTCACTAAGACAACCTTGGTCTATGAATGATTATACATTGTGTCAAGTCAGTGGTAACAATTACACCATGTAAGCATGAGGGCCTGAATTCAGATTTCCAACACCCACATAATAGCCAGGCATTGCAGCACCCATTTATAAACCCAGCACTTGTCTGTGATTTAGATAACTAGGTTTATCCACATAAAATTTAGCTCTCTTATCCTCCAGTAGCTGCTCACAGCCTTAATATCTCAATTAGTAAACTAAAGAAGAAGCACAATTATAATGTATTAGACTGTGTCACCAGGCAGATGGTGCATACCTTTAATCCCAGCACTTGGGAGGCAGAGGCAGGTGGATTTCTGATTTTGAAGCCAGCCTGGTCTACAAAGTGTGTTCCAGGACAGCCAGGGCTACACAGAGAAACCCTGTCTTGAAAAACAAAAAACAACAACAAAACAAACAAACAAACAAAAAGCCTGTTAAACTCTGTCACATTATTTTGTGGCTTTTTTGTATCCTTTTATCATATCCGTGTTGGATACTTTTAGATGTATTACTATTGGGCTGCATACATTATGATATATGTTTGAAAAACCAAGCTCATATTAGACAGTTTTGACCCCATAGTTACTTGCCATCATACTTGTGACATTTTTCTTCCTAAAGAAACTGTTAAATAGCATTCAAGAGTAGAATAATATTCTTGAAGGTATTTCATAAGCATGTCAGATTTGTAAGACACATTCTTTGTTTTAGTCTGTCTTGTATATTTCAAAGTAATGTGCCTTTTGCATGGCTATTACTGGTAGTCTCTTGGAAACTCCAGAGTGAACATTAGCTACCAAAAATTTGTAAATAAAGCTAACCCTGGACTTGCCATTGGCATCTTCTTATTGTAGACTGCTAACTTCTACATCTCCCACTCAATGAATCCAGCTAATAATCAGGTAATCAATAACCCAAGCACAGAATATACTGCTGCTATACCCTGCAGAAGGCTCTCAACCCTTGCACTTCGTTTATGAATAGCAGGTAATGTGAAATGCAATCTTCCTCCCCCTACTTTTGGGARGCAAATTAAGCATGCTTTAAACAACTGAATCTCTATTCCTCTAATGGCTGCTGGAGAGATAGGCTTTGAAGGCACAATTTCTCTTCTATGGAATACATCTTATCACAGCCTAGAATAGACCATCTTTTGTTTATCTGTTCTGCTTGGTGTGGTGTTGTTGATATAGGAAATGATTATATTATTCTATAGACTGTCCAGGCAGTCTATAGTCCTTCTGAATATGCCATAGCCTTGGGGCAAACCATAAATGTATATCCTATGGGGATGTGAAAAACTTCTGATTCTCTTCTCTGATACGAAGGGAAATGATATATTTACTAATCACATACCAAGTTCCACAGTCTGTTTTAATCTGCAGTAACAAAAGTGCCACATCTGGCAGAGCAGCTGGAATGAGTTACTACTCAGTTAAGTTCGTGCCAGTCCACTATAATCAGTCATGATCCATCTGGTTTTTATAGAAAGAAGACTTCATAGTATGTGGGGCTAGGGAAAGGAAACTCAGATATGCTTCAAGTCTCTGAAAGATAGAGTGAGGTATTTTACTTTCTATTCTGTTTAGAATTATGTTAGAGACATGGATAAAGAATTCCATTTGGCTTGGCTTGTTATGGTAGCTGTACATAATTACAGATGTCAGTGTGTATGTGGGGTGTGTGTGCAGGAAGCCACTAGTGGCTCATCCTGTGGTATTTTTGAGGACTGATAAAATGACTGCCATGTGGGTATGTAGAATTGTATCTAATCTCACCTAGGCATAGGAGAGGAAGCCCTATTTGCTCTATATACCTCCCCTGTAGGAGATAGGCTTGATAGTATTTTGGATTATAGCAATGCAAATTCAAACACAGCATCTAACAGTTTACCATCTCCAAATGTGTGTATTTGGCTCAGTTGTACATCACTTTGCGAAGGATGAAGGGTTGARCAGTGAATATTGTAGACTTCTTAGATTCAGTCTTTAAACAGTTTAACCTTTCAACAACCAAGCAAAAGATGGCATTTATTTTTATTCTGATGACAATTGTCAATCCATCATAATCTGTACCTGATTTCCTTTTTTGGGTTTTGTTGTTATTGTTGCTGTTGTTAGAGACAGAGTCTTATGGTGTAGCCCTGGCTGGTGTAGAACTTACTATGTAGACTAAGCTGGTTTCAAACTTACAGTAAGCTGCCTGCATTTGCCTCCCTCTGCTGGGTTAAAATGGTGTGTTATCACACCRGGATTGTACCTCACACTTTAGATTGACCAAGAAATTTACCTGGGCTACACAAAAGTCCAGTGATTCTCAACAAGTGGGTCATAACTCCTTTGGTCCTTAAATGGTCCTTTTACAGGTGTTGCCTAAGACCATGGAAAAACAGAGATATTTGCATGATGATCATAACAATAACAAAATTACAGTTGTGATGTAACAACAAAAATAATTTTCTGGTTGGAGGTCACCACAACATGAGGAAGTATACAAGGGTCACAGCATTAGGAGAGTTGAAAGCCATTGTTTTCACCTCAAACGCCATAGCTCTTAGAACCTTGGGCCCTTCTATACTATACAAATCATGTTGCTGATCGGGATTATGGCCCCATTTACTCTTGGCGATTTATCACTTTTACTTGACTTCTGTTGTTTCAGTCTTATCACGTACCCACCATTGCTTTGGCGTTTGCCTTCCTTCCCTGCCATTAGAGAGCCCAGCTGAGTGAGGGCATTTCATGAAGGCATCCTCCTCCACGAAGAGCAGCTCACACATGAACGGAATTTTTATATCTAGTGACTTATGCAGATAGAAAAAAATTATGTCCTATAGAATTGAAGTCAAATTTTATTTTTAATAAAAATTTTAGGGCACTTATTGCCTGAATCATTTAAAACTAAAAAGAAAGAAAGAAAAAGANTTTTTTCTCCATCTTTTATTGCATGGGGATTTTTAAAGAGTTAAATAATTGTGTTAGTCCTCTTTTTTGTCATTGTGACTAATTAGCTGAGAAATTTTATTTAAAATGCATCATAAGTTTCATAAGTGCCAGAGTTCCAGATGTCTCAATGTGTGCTCACCTGTCCTGGTTTTTGGTGTTTTTTGTTTGTTTGTTTGTTTGTTTTGCTTTGTTTTGTTTTGAGGCTGCACTAGATGTGGAAACATGTAGCCAAGCAAAACTTCCTGACAGTAGTGAGCAAAGAATGGGAGGAAGGGACTGAGGATCTGCCGACCATGGCCTGCTTCCTCCTAGGCTGGGCTTCTCAAGTTTCCACCATTTCCCCTACAGAATTCATGGTTATACCAAACCAGCCATGAAGTCAGATCCTCCACCACCCAACTACATTCTAACGTCCTTGCCTATAAGTACGTCTATACTGGGGGCGGTCAAACTTCAATGTATGATCTTCTAAGGAAAATTTAGGATTCAAACTATGACATTGGTTCAGGGCCTGTGTGTAGTGGGGTGGGGTATGATTTTATTATCCTTAAATGGCATTGTCTGAGGGTAGAGTTCCACAGAGACATTTATTGAAGCATGGCATAGAATGACAACTGTGAAGGACACTCTAGGCTGGACCAGGCTCCTGGAGAAGACAGRGACACAGAGGGAAATGGCAGAAATGGATGCCTTGTAATTGTGACTACAAGGGGGTTCTTCACACACAGTTGTTAGGGCTACCCAAATGGTAATTTCATAACCAGCTCCTTGATTAACTATCCAATTATTAATCCACTTAACTACATTGATAATTTAACAGTAACACAGGAAAGATAAAACATTCCTATGTCTTATTCCAGAGCTGGATGTGCTCACTTTAAAATACTTGCGGAGAATTTGTAAGTGAACAATGTTATTTCAATATTATTTAACTTGTTTCATTGATTTTAGTGCTTATGACCTTCAACAGTGTCTTTTAAATGCATCCTTTTAACGTTAAACATAGAAATATATCAGATATCTGTGAAGATTACATTTACTTACCCAGTTCTGTAGAGTAACTGGTGGGAAGCAGTGGACATCAATGAAGAAGTGCCTGTCCTGCCCACCTTCCTCCTTAATTGAGTGGGATGAAGATTTGCTGATTTCTCTCCACAACTGCTAGGAGAAAAGTCAATGAGACCACATGTGTTTACCCTGGGAACACHACGCAGGTCTTTACACTAGGAGCACTACTTAACACCTCCACATTTTCTTGCCGGCTAGTCTTTATAAATGTGTGTCCCCTTTCTATAAAGTTTTCCCTCACCTAACATTAATTGTTCATAGACCCAGGACAATCATCAACAATCCATTGTTTATCATAACTATTTAACTGATGATTTGATCCTGTATGTGGCAATAATCCTCAAATTTATCTATTTAAAGAATGAAGTACATCTTCCGCCCCATGAGATACAAAATACAACACTGAGTGACCATCCCCTTTTAATGGTCCTGTTTGTCCATTTTCCTCTGCATACCAGTCAGACTCCCAGCTTCTCATGGTCAGGGATCTTTCCCCAAAGGCTCCTTCTTCCCTTCCCCCACCCCAAGTCCATACCTTTAGCCACACACCCTGGACTCTCTCTCATGACACCTCCACACCCACACTTGGGACTGCTGGCATGCTCAAAGAAAATACACAATATTAAAAGCAGCTCATGCCTCCTGACACAGTAGAAAATATGCCTTACTTAGACAAACCATCGATAGTGGCTTGTCTTCCGGTAACTTGATGAGGTGATATTGCTCCCCATATAGCTATCTATTTGAAAACAACTCTGTTTATATAACACACATTTTCTGTATTTCCACTCTCATTTTTTACTATTAAGGATACTTGCCTAGAAACAGAATCTGTGTTTTCCCTCAAGTGTTCATCTCTTCCCGCTGCCGGTTCCCCACCTGAGTATATCACACTTGATTGCTATGCCGGGGAGCTGGGCACAGCTTTATTCCACACTATACAGAATCAATCTGTTTGCCTATCTATCTCCCTATCTTTATACACACGGAGGCACATGAGTGTCTCCAGTGAACTGTACATGTGCTAACAGTTGTTGGAAATGCAGGCGCTACATCGCCTTTTGGTCTTCTGGCAATGCAGAAAATAATATTTAACAGGTTTGTAGCCTTTTATGATTTAAAGTAATCATTCTGGTCTACACTTGTACAGAAACGGTCCTTAGCCACTCCCATTTTGGGATAAGATTGACATCAAGAGAGACGGGTTGGCTCCCTCCCCTTAGTATGGAAAGTCCTCTTCTCAGCTGGGGATTAAAATTCCAAGGGACAGACTCACTAATCCTGTGATTAGATCCAGCAGCKCAGGGTGCCAGGAATCAAAGCCCTGGGAACTTGGTGCTTCCTGTTGCTAAAGAGAGCTGATGGAAAGGTCAAACAGAAAAGGCACCAAGTGCAGCTCCTCTTTCACTCCACAAGTAATGAAACAGATTTTTCCTTGTTTAGTTTAAGAACCACTCAGTATATAAAATACATTTCGAAAGAGAGAAAATGGTTTCGTGTCCAGACTCTCAGTTTGGGATTAAGAGCGCCTGCCTGGTTCTCCAAATCGAGTCTCCTGTCATTTCCTCATGCTTCTTCAATCCGACCCTGCTGAGCTGCTGGGAAAACGATGGTGACCTTGGACCAGAGATTGTATAACCTTGGATCAGAGCTAATGAGYACAAAGAGAGAGATTCCCACCAATCAACAGGCTTGTTTTGTGCAAATCTGAACAGAAGGGCAGTAATACTAGCAAACCGATCTAAGAACAAATTGTCTGTAAATAAGAGATCTTGTAAAGGTTTTGGAATACCAGGGTTTCTTCCAGGGAATTAAGAGAAGCACTACTGCAGACTTTAAAACTTTAAAATAAAATATTCCTTTTTATAAAAGGTATATTTAGAATTCAGCAACTTGTTGGAAATTTTTCAAAAAACGCCAGAGACTCTGGGAGGGTCTGGAGCAAAGGACAACAGCTAAGGCCATTGGGAATGGGGACATTTTGGGTAACAATGCACTCTCAACCATCCATAATAGTCTATTCTGTAATCCCCATACATACAATGCAGTTGTTGCCTATTTAACTCATTTCAGTCATGGCGAAGGGAAGACACTTTGGCATCAGGAAAATGTGGTTTAACCACAGAGTGCTTCCAAGTTTTTCTGACTTGCTTTTCATTATCAGTTAAACATTCCTTTTTCCTGGCTCATAGATTTAAGTGAGATAGTATAAAACGAGCACGTATCCCACTGACCCCTAAGCCAAAGGCTCAGTTGTCTTTTGTGTTGGTGATGTTGCTTACCCAGAGCCAATCTTCTTTCAAAATGATTAAATGGGAAAACTATAGAAATAAGAAATTACTAACTTTATGGATCGCACAGCATTCTGATTNATTTATAAACCCATCAGAAATCATCACATGTCCTTCTGAAGTTGATAGAAACCAATCAAATTCAGAATAGAGGACAATGAGAGATTAAATGGCTCAGGGTTAWTGTTAGCTTGAGGCAGACACTGAGTTCAAACTCAGAGAATCTATTGTCCTAGACATCCATCTGTGGCTTACTCCCTTGCCTTGGAATTACAGGTACACACTGCCACATCTGGCCTTTTATGCTGAGATACCAGCATCTGGTCCTCAATTTWCTTGGCAAATACCACTAGATGAGCCACTTCTCCATTATACATATATCTAAAGACAAATCATTGCATTTTAAATACTTTATAAATTCCATATGTGTGGTAGAAAAATATTTAAAATTCCAGTGCAGGATTTCTGCCCTGYCTTAGGTTATTGTTTCCTGGATAAAACCAYACACTATCTTTATATTTTTAAATAGCCTTAGGCAGCACAATAGCTGGACAGTTGCCTACCCTCCATGCTTTTAGAATCTGCTTTTCTACTGATATCCCCAAGTTATTACTTACTGTTTACTATGTTCCATCTGAGCTACTCTTAACTCCAATTGGACATCCCTCTGGGCCATGTTCATTTGGCCCTTTGCCCATGGCAGCTCTCCTTCACCCTTATGAATGTTCTTCTTCCATGGTGTCTTCTTTCTCCTCCTCCCTCCTCATGGTTTTCTCTTTCCAAACCCAGGAAATCTCAGTCCCACCTATGTCTCTATTGTCCAGCTTTTGTTTGTGGACATCTCTATTTACTAAACTCAGTTAACTGGGGACAGAGTCAGTCAGTGCCATACAGACTCTTATCTTTGGGATAATCAGTCTTGGGGGTCCCAAATTAACATTAGAATACAAGCAACATTAGGCCAACCCACTATACATATGTTAATTTCTTGTTATATTAATGTCTGAAAATATTTTCTCTCACTCACTGGGTTGTCTCTTCCTAATGTTGAATATTTTGTTTGCTGTTGGGRATCATTTTATTTGATTGAATCCCATTTGTCTACTTCTGTGTTTGTTGCTCAGGCCTTGGAATATTTAGCACTATTATAAAGGAAGATGCCTAGAAGCACTTCCTCTGGTCGTAATATGATGTTGCAGAGAGTCATCTGATGCTGTCTAARTATATCAAGAGGCAAAGAATACATGATGCTTATTTGCTGGACTTGCCACCTGCAGCCATGCTTCCTTTAAAAATAAAACATGAAAGCAAGGAAAAAAGCCAAATGACAATTTTTAAGACTTTATGTAACTAGAATTTGATGTAAAACATAAATAATTTACTCTAGATTCATCAGTTAAGCTTCACTTAGAATAGTAATTAACTTAGTACCATTCAGATACCCTTGAAAAACTATGAAAGTATGTCCTAAGTCATTTATATCAGATTCTATATAGCTGTTATATTACCAAGACTCTCATTTAAAATTCTCTTCCCATTCAATGATTCAGTATTTTGTCCCAGCACCAAGTTTGGACTTATATCCTTTGGTCTGTTTCTACCTGGGAGTGGCTCACMCAAGTCAAAGTGCTTCTCTGGAAGCAAACATACATTATAACATTCCTTTCCCTCATCATTTCAGAGTCAGAGGTGGCTATCTTTGGAAATGTCTCAGCCATCCACACTAACATTCAGTGGGTTCTTGAAACAGAAATAAAGGTGACTCAATGCCTATTTGAGAGGGAGTCACCCTGGGGAACAGGCCTGAAGCATGAGTGGGGTCAAGGTGTGTACAAATCCCAGAAATCTCACCCTGAGATTAGTATGAGTAGGACTGCCCCTGCTTCTACCCTGGGCCTGCAAGTCCCCATGCACATAGACCCATGCCCTCCCTTTTACCCCATCAGAGGAGGTAAAGTAACCCAGTAGACAGGCGAAACTTCCTTTCTCCTTATAATGTCATGTCTAACAGCATCTGGAATTTCTCCTTATGCAAATGAGGCATCCCAGCACCTTGACCCTGACCAATAATGTACATTCACCCCGAGAGCCTCTGTCAATGCCCCAAAGGTTTAAATATAAGCCTTTGTTTCCTCCAATTCAAGGAGCTGCTCACTGAAACTGCCTCCCAAAATGTCTGTTTTTCCTAATGCTCATTGGTTGCCTGAGGCATCCATCACCCCTGAAAGTTCCCACTTTCTCTCTCAGGTCTTTGAAGGGGCAGTGGACTGGGAATGACACCTGCTGTCAGCTTGTTCCATCACAGAGGAGTGTGGGTTTGTTTCTGACTATAAGTCTCCTCCTTCCTTCATACACCGGATTCCCTTATTTATCTTTACCTTCTATGCTTTTTCTGTTTCCACCTTCTACCCACATTTGCTTTCCTCCCTATCCTATTTCTCCATATACTCTATTTTTTATTACAAATCAAGGCAATTGTTATATTAGCTCTTCTTTGTGCTTGTTAGCTCTACACAAATCATCTGACATTCTCAACTTTTAGTGTGCTGCTCCCATTTGCTTGCACACCCACTACAGAAACAAGAAACAACCATTCTCCCAGCATCTCATGTTAGCAGTTTAAGCACCACTTTTCTTGT
>BDUI01003853.1:87317-100078 GCA_002335545.1 Apodemus speciosus
TWAWWRRAAAAAAAAAAGTTAGTTGTGACTAWCAAAAGGAGRGCTGCCTACAACCAAGTAGGAGAGGGGGCCACTTTCTGTTTCCTATAAGTGAATAGAACCYAGAACATGAGTCAAAGAACCATATGTATAGTCCTTTGGAGTTCCAAGAACTTCTGTTTCTACACATGTGGAAGCTTCRGAATAAAAAAAAAGCTTCCAGTGTTGTGATTGCCACTAGTGACATTTAATTCTCCCGTTCTTGTCTTAACATTAGCCAGCCTGTTTATATTTGTCCAGCCTGAGTCAGATTCCTAGCCCATGATAAAGTTTGCCTCCCAACCCAAAGATCTCTCAGACAGCATCCTTCATACTYGGCTAACTGCCAGGAGGCTCCCCATTAAATGTCTCTGCTTTGCGGCCCATGGTATGYCCTTCTCTCCTGCTCATTATTTCTTCTTTATTATGTCCTTAAGCACCTGGCTATTAAACAGATAAAAGAATCTTGAGATATGGGCTCTATAAGAGCCAGATGCTGTTAGGGCATGAGGTTCTGATGCTAGCCATCAAATTCTCTTTTGTAGATTTATGTAGAGTTTGTTTGGTATTGTTCTTGAGCAGTGGGATGGGCAGATCTTCAACTTGGCCTGCGGATGACTTTCTAGATGGCAGCATCCACTCACCTGTACCTCTCTAATTCCAACACAGTGATCCCTCCTGGGCCACAACTCTGAGATTGTTTTCACAGTAGCCTTTCTCCTTTTCAGGAGCCCTTAGCTTCTGAAGCGTGTGGTAAAGAACATCTACTTGCCCTGTGAGTCTCAGAAGCTCTGAGTAATTACAGACCTTGCCCTGRAAGTATTAATTTCCAGTGCTTCAGTTATTTAATTCCAAGGGACTTGTGTTGCCAGACCCCCGTTTTGAAGTGCAAACCATCTATACTTAAATAAGAGCACATATTATAGCCCAAGTACACTCTTCTTAGCCATCCCAGATCCCCAGTCATGCATGATCGTAGGAGAAGGAAATTTACAGCAAACTCCTCCAAACTCTGAAGGTTTCCAGTTTTGCCTAATCCAAGTGTGACCCTTTTGTTACCCTGTTTCTGCAGAGGAACTGCTGACGTGTAGCTGTATGGGCACTAGCACAGTAACTCTACAGTTGAGTAATTTCCAGGCAAATCTGCTACAAAATGGAACAGAATTGGTTTTACAGTTTAATGTCAATAGATATATTTGTCTGCCCACAGTCCTGCTTGCCCGTGCTGTCATTGGCCGCTGAGTTACATGGGGTGTTTAGCAGTTATGTCTCTTTCTAAGTGAGCCCATGATTCAGAATTTAAATCCACGGAACTGATTAAGTGAGGCATGAATTCATTTTACAGTGAAAGCCAGGGTGTGAATGATTTTCTCGGGATGGGAGTATCAGCTTGGTGTTGGCTTCTGTTACATACTGAGGTTATGAATCCCCACAAGTGGCAAAAGTAAGCATATAATTGCTCACCTATATTTTTCTGAACACTAGCTTAGGGCCTGTGCATCTAGGACCTGGTATTTGGAGGGGGGTTACAGATCATATGTGACTCAGGTACACGTAGATGTTGTAGCATCCTAGAGACAGGCATACGAGACAGGATGGGGAGATGGGAACCCAGAAAACATCTAAGGGGATCAAGTGGTCATATAAATTATAATAATAATTATATGTAATTAGTTGTGTTATAAATTCTGCTCTCTCAACAGGGAGGCAGATGGGGTAGGAGAATCCCAGAGCAGGCAGTGGGGAGAGAGTTAATTCAGCTAAGAAAGGGTAAGAGCCTTAATTAAGATCATAGCAGCAGAGATAAGAGGAACGGAGAAACACAGGTCACTTAAACCGTGATTACAGCCCAGATATGACCTGTGGGTGACTGACTTACGAAGTCAGAAAAGGACTGCTTTGCTTTCAAAGATCCAGGTTTGAGTGAGGAGGCAATGCAATCAATGATGAGGTGGGTGAAAATTTAGGTGTTGGATTTTTTTCTATTATTGATAATTTACTAAGGAGATTCTACAAAGACCAAGTCTGCAGGTTTATAAGCAGGAGAAAAGGAATAGGCAAGGCCTGAGAGTTGACTGTGCAGAGTCCCCGCTACTGATCACAAATCACAAGAGCAATTTCTATTATCTGGGAAATAGGGAGGGGGTGAGGCTGGGGAGGGCGAAATTCCAGCTAATGGCAGTACTGGTGCAATTGACATATTTAGCACGTACCACAAATACACAGGTATAAAATATCAGTGATTAAAATCTGTATCTCACTCATGTGTATTTGTGAGACATGATACTGCTACTGGCTTTGCATAAATTTGCTTTAGAGTGAGCCGATGTCTAAATCATTGCTTTTGTGTGAAGTGAGGGGAACTTGTGAAACTGTTTCTGTGATTCCTTCTGGTGCTCCAGTGCACCGGACATGGCTACTGTTGAGAGTCACAGTGGGGGGGGGGGGGTTAAACCAGGAGGCTCAAGCTGCATCCTGTGGGTTTAACACAGACTTCAAAGAGCAGTCAAGGACGAGAGTGGCTCCAGGAGGACCAGGACATTTATCTCTCCAGGGGTTCACATATTGTTTTCTTTTTGCCTTATCTCCTTGAAGTAATCTCCCCTCTCTTCAGGAGTTGACATACAGGGTGAAGGTTCCCCGTGTGTTAATACAATCTCTGAAGACGTGGAGTTCCGTTTGCTGTGGCTTTTATTAATTTGTTTTTTTTCATAATAATGTGTCTAGATAGGTGGAAAAATAGAAGAGAGAAATGAAAAAGAAATACTAATAAAAAGCAGAATGCCCCCCAGCGGTAAGCCAGGTGCCATCCAGAGGTTGCAGATAATGGATTAGCTTTTACCTATTTCCATAGCAACAGCTTAGCTGCTCTTAAACACTTCTTTAAAAGCTTCTGATAAATGTATCCTGTGACCCTGAAAACTTTCCCATCTCCCTCCTGACTTCTTTCATCTTCAACCCCTCCTTTTCCCTTTTGCCCCACAAAACATCAATTATTACCCATAACCTTGTAGCACTGGCTTGGTTTTCTGCAGACCTGCTTCCTTTCAGGGCCCGAGATGGATTCAGAGATGAAGACTGCCGCTCTCAGCTCTCTCTTTTCTCCCCCTCTTCCCATTCACTTCTTTCTTCTCTGCCTTTCCTCACTCCTCTCTTTCTTGTGATATTTTAGTTCTCTGTCTCCCTCTCCTCCGGGAGATCATCATTGTCTGGGTTAGGAAAGGAACTGAAATGGTAAACCTTTGGAGATTTTGAGTTCCTTCTCATCTACTGAGAGAGATAGTCTATATGGTGTGTGGGGATGTGGCAGTATAACACTGAAGGACCAAAACATCATTTTGCCTGTGACAGTCTTATAAAAACCAATATTCTGATGGAAGAACCATAGTACTCAAAATTAGGCATRGATGAACCAGGACCTTGGGAAAGTGCAGACAGAGACTCTTTCAGCCTCAGCCTAAACCACTTTTACATGACTTTAAGACAAACTTTCATTCAAGGTTTTTATTTATTATTAGCCACATTTGCATCTTTAATTGTAAAAGATACTCAAAAAAGACACACAGTCTGGAAAGAGCTATTAAGAGGACTGACTAGCACAATTCATACCGAGGTCAGCTTTATGTTAAGATGACAGTAGCAGTTGTGGATTAAGAGCCACTCAAGAATAAATGAAATTTTGGAAAGATGGTCACAAAATGTTTATGGATATAGGATAAATGGAAGTTAACCACAAAAAGATGGAGACCATTTAAATATGATTAGAGGAGAAAACTCAACTGAAGGGGAGGGGATACTAGAGAAACTGGAGTCAGGAGAGTTGTTGGCTACTGAACCCTCCTCATCTGCTTGGATGAGGCATTCTTTTTAATCATCTAAAAGATGTTATTTAAAAATTAAGAATAGATATTTTTAAGGTAAGTTAAAGTAGTTGTCTAAAAATACTTCTGCAGGCTCCCAGTGGTACTTTCCCCCTGAGTCTTTCCTCTGCTGGCAATCATCACACTGCTCTTCCTTCACTTACCCATTATGCCATGTGTCCATCACTTGGTACTCACGCAACTGAGTCGATTGGTCCCAATTTGCTCAGTGCTAGTATGATATTTAGAACACAGGAGAATGCTTAGTAAATGTATGAGTAAAATATGAATTAGCCAGTACCAGGACTTCAACAGGTTAACTGAGAAAGGTATAACTGAAGAACAGAACTCTGCATGGGATTTTTAAAATAGACATACATAGGGATGGACATTGTAGCGACACTTCTCTTCAATGCTCAGCCCATCTAATCAAAGATCTACCAAGTATCCCCATTACCAAGAAGAAGGCACTTGATGCCTAGAGACCACACCTTGAAGCCAAGTTTTACAGGCAAAGTATGAGTCTTTTTGTTGTTGTTGTTGTTGTTGTTGTTGTTGTTGTCTCAAAGGTTTTCTTGAAAAACTGTGATTTATAAAATCCTCGTGGTGTTCCTTAGCTTAGCTTACATGGATATATCTTTAGACTATTTCTTTACACACACACACACACACACACACACACACACACACACACACTTAAATATAGGCCCTCTGTATAAGAGAAAACATGCAGTGTTTTCTAAGTTTGGCTTATTTCACTTTGCATTACGATATCCAATTACATCCATTTTCCTACAAATATCTTGATTTCAATTCTCTTTATGCCTACCAAATTTCCAACACAAATATGTACCACATTTCTTTATCCATGTATATGTTAATAAMTATCTAGACTACTGTCAGTTCCTGGATATTATGAATAGCACATCAGTAAACAAGATGTACACTGGTCTCTGGTGTTCTGACTTGGAGTCCTCTGGGAATGTATCTGTGGTGGTTTGAATATGCTTGGCCCAGGAAGTAGCGCTACCAGAAGGTGTGACCTTGTTGGAGTAGGTGTGGCCTTGTTAGAGCAAATGTGTCACTGTGTGTGTGTGAGGGGGGGGGTTGAGACCCTTCTCCTAGCCACATGGGAGCCAGTCTTCTGTTTATATAAGAAGTAAAACTCTCAGTTCTTCCAGCACCTCTCCTGCTTGCATGTTGCCGTGTTTCCTACCATGATGATAATGGACTGAACCTATGAACATATAAGCAACCCTCAATTGAATGTTGTCCTTTATAAGAGTTACCTTGATCATGCTATCTGTCCACAGCAATAAAACCCTAAGAAAATAGAAAAGAGTGTTATAACTTGGTAATCTGGTTATTTATTTATGTGCTATAAGGAACCTTTATGCTGGTTTCTATAGGGACTGCACACATTGATATTCCCACAGTAGTAAATAATGATCTGTTCTACCAAATCCTCTCTAGCATTTGTTGCCATTTATTTTCTTGATGATAGTAATTTGACTGGGGTGAGAATTTCAAAGTGATTTGAATTTGTATTTCCTTGATAACTACGGATACTGAACCATTTTCATGTTTCCATTTAGGTGGTTGTTCTTGTTTTTATTTTGGGCCATTTGTATTTCTTCTTTTGAAACTGTCTGAACTGTCCAGCCCATTAACTCATTTATTTATTTATTTGATAGTTTGGCTTTATTTTGTTATTTAATTTTGGAAATTCTTTATATATACTAGATGTTAATCCTCTGTCAGATATGTAGAAGCCAAAGATTTTCCTGCACTCTGCAGGCTGCCACTTCAGTGCTCTGAGCTTTCCCTTTGCTGTGATGGCTATTAATTTATCCCATTTGTCAAGTTTGGGGTTTCTTTCCCTCCCTTTTAGAACCAGGTTCAGAAAATCCATATGCCTGCATCTGGAATGGTTTCTCCTAGACTTTTCTCCTTCAGTTTCAGTCTTTAAGTCTTATAATAAGGTTCTTCATCCATTTTGAATTTATTTTGGCACAGAGTGAAATATATGAATCCAATTATGTACAGTCACATATAGAAACCCTATTTTCCCACTATTTTTCATTTGGTCAAAGGAGCTATCTTTTCTTCAATGTGTTTTTGATTGGTTTGTCCAAATCTAAGCACCAGTCATAGTTTATTCTTGGGTCATCTATTCTATTTTATTGGTCTACACATTTGTTTTTATATTAGCACCATATTGTTTTGTTTTGCGTTATGCTTATGCAATATAATTTGAAAGGGTTAACTGTGATACTTTTAGCATTCTTTCTACTGATAGACTGTTCTGGCTATTCAGGGATCTTATACATCAATATGAATTTTAAGATATGCTTTAGAGTTCTGTGAAGGACGCTATTGGAATTTATATAGGATGGCATTGAACCTGTAGGGTACTTTTGGTAAGATAGTCATTAACATTAATTCTGCCTCCCCACGAGTATGAGAAGTCTCTCCATCTAGCATGTTTCTGTATTCGTTGTCTTTAAGTTTTCATTGTAGGGGCCCGTTACCTCCCTGGATAAGTTTATTACTAGGCTTTAAAAAGCATTGTAAATAAGATTATTTTACTGATTTTTTTCTCAGAGAGTTCATTATTAGTTTATAGAAAAGTTATTGAATTTTGTACGTTGATATTGTATTCTGCTACTTTACTGGATGTTTTTATTGGTCTTTAGAATTTTTTNACACACACACACACACACACACACACACACACACACACTTAAATATAGGCCCTCTGTATAAGAGAAAACATGCAGTGTTTTCTAAGTTTGGCTTATTTCACTTTGCATTACGATATCCAATTACATCCATTTTCCTACAAATATCTTGATTTCAATTCTCTTTATGCCTACCAAATTTCCAACACAAATATGTACCACATTTCTTTATCCATGTATATGTTAATAACTATCTAGACTACTGTCAGTTCCTGGATATTATGAATAGCACATCAGTAAACAAGATGTACACTGGTCTCTGGTGTTCTGACTTGGAGTCCTCTGGGAATGTATCTGTGGTGGTTTGAATATGCTTGGCCCAGGAAGTAGCGCTACCAGAAGGTGTGACCTTGTTGGAGTAGGTGTGGCCTTGTTAGAGCAAATGTGTCACTGTGTGTGTGTGAGGGGGGGGGTTGAGACCCTTCTCCTAGCCACATGGGAGCCAGTCTTCTGTTTATATAAGAAGTAAAACTCTCAGTTCTTCCAGCACCTCTCCTGCTTGCATGTTGCCGTGTTTCCTACCATGATGATAATGGACTGAACCTATGAACATATAAGCAACCCTCAATTGAATGTTGTCCTTTATAAGAGTTACCTTGATCATGCTATCTGTCCACAGCAATAAAACCCTAAGAAAATAGAAAAGAGTGTTATAACTTGGTAATCTGGTTATTTATTTATGTGCTATAAGGAACCTTTATGCTGGTTTCTATAGGGACTGCACACATTGATATTCCCACAGTAGTAAATAATGATCTGTTCTACCAAATCCTCTCTAGCATTTGTTGCCATTTATTTTCTTGATGATAGTAATTTGACTGGGGTGAGAATTTCAAAGTGATTTGAATTTGTATTTCCTTGATAACTACGGATACTGAACCATTTTCATGTTTCCATTTAGGTGGTTGTTCTTGTTTTTATTTTGGGCCATTTGTATTTCTTCTTTTGAAACTGTCTGAACTGTCCAGCCCATTAACTCATTTATTTATTTATTTGATAGTTTGGCTTTATTTTGTTATTTAATTTTGGAAATTCTTTATATATACTAGATGTTAATCCTCTGTCAGATATGTAGAAGCCAAAGATTTTCCTGCACTCTGCAGGCTGCCACTTCAGTGCTCTGAGCTTTCCCTTTGCTGTGATGGCTATTAATTTATCCCATTTGTCAAGTTTGGGGTTTCTTTCCCTCCCTTTTAGAACCAGGTTCAGAAAATCCATATGCCTGCATCTGGAATGGTTTCTCCTAGACTTTTCTCCTTCAGTTTCAGTCTTTAAGTCTTATAATAAGGTTCTTCATCCATTTTGAATTTATTTTGGCACAGAGTGAAATATATGAATCCAATTATGTACAGTCACATATAGAAACCCTATTTTCCCACTATTTTTCATTTGGTCAAAGGAGCTATCTTTTCTTCAATGTGTTTTTGATTGGTTTGTCCAAATCTAAGCACCAGTCATAGTTTATTCTTGGGTCATCTATTCTATTTTATTGGTCTACACATTTGTTTTTATATTAGCACCATATTGTTTTGTTTTGCGTTATGCTTATGCAATATAATTTGAAAGGGTTAACTGTGATACTTTTAGCATTCTTTCTACTGATAGACTGTTCTGGCTATTCAGGGATCTTATACATCAATATGAATTTTAAGATATGCTTTAGAGTTCTGTGAAGGACGCTATTGGAATTTATATAGGATGGCATTGAACCTGTAGGGTACTTTTGGTAAGATAGTCATTAACATTAATTCTGCCTCCCCACGAGTATGAGAAGTCTCTCCATCTAGCATGTTTCTGTATTCGTTGTCTTTAAGTTTTCATTGTAGGGGCCCGTTACCTCCCTGGATAAGTTTATTACTAGGCTTTAAAAAGCATTGTAAATAAGATTATTTTACTGATTTTTTTCTCAGAGAGTTCATTATTAGTTTATAGAAAAGTTATTGAATTTTGTACGTTGATATTGTATTCTGCTACTTTACTGGATGTTTTTATTGGTCTTTAGAATTTTTTTGTTAGAGTTGTTATTATCTTTAAGTATACAATCATGTCATCTGAAAATAGGGATAATTGGACTTTTGCTACTTGCATCTTTTTTTAAAATTTCTTTATCTTTTACTATTGCTGTAAATCAGGCTTTGGACACTAACTTGAATAAAGTAGACAAAGTTGGAATCCTTATCTCATTCCAAAATTTAAAGGAAATACTCTCAAAGTCCCCTCCCCCCAATGTAGAATAATCTTGGTTACAGATCTATCACATATAGTCTTTGTTGTATTGGTCTATGTTCCCTTTGTAACATCGAAAGAAAACTCCAATTCCCCAAACTCCAGAAAGGCAGTTCAAATATCCAGAAATGAGCCAACCTGGTCTGTAGGAGGATCTGTTGTGGGTAAATAAAAGGCCAGCATCACTCAGGAACTTGGGGAACCAATTCTTATCTGCAAAAGGAGTCATCTCCTATACTTCTGGCAGAAGGGACAAATGGATACCAGTGCCACCTCTCAGGATATCAAAGTATACCCTGGTTTCCCAGATCCCTCAGGATCATAAGTATCTGTTACACATTCCAAAGTCTATGCACTTCTCACCTCCTCCTCTACCCTAAGCCCCCTTCAGCTCACAGGCTTTCTCCATGTAACTACACATCTTCTTTATAATCTGTCTCTTCTCACTATTATTGGCTCTTGCTGTTCTCACTAAGCCCTCTGTATTTTCTACCATCTGCTATTCTCTCTTGGCTCTTACAGATAATCCTGGCCATGCCCAGTCTTCTGGTCTTGTTCAGCCTACTATTTCTCTCTCTGCTCTGAACTTTTCCAGATGCCTCTAGTCATTCCCTCTCCCTGTCCCTGTCCCTGTCCCTTTCCCTGCACCCATCCCCATCCCCATCCCCATCCCTTATATCACCTTATATCACCAGTTCTTTTAGAGCTTTTATTATGAAGCTATGTTAAGCTATGTTGATGTCCTTTTGATTTCATCATTTGAGAAGATCATGTGTTTTATGTTCTTAAGTCTATGTGTGTACTAAGCAACACTCATTCATTTCCATGTTGAACCAAGCTTGCATCCCTGGAATATAGTCAACATGGTCATGATATTGATCTCAATGTGTTCTTGCTTTATTTTCAATAATTTTATTGAATTGTTATGCATCCATATTTACAAGGSATATTCTTGTGCAGTTTTCTTTCTTTCTTGTGCCTTATATAGTCTATCAGGACAATGCTGACTTCATAGAATGAGTGTGGCAGTGCTCCTTCCCACTCGCTATTATGCACCAGTTAGTTTGGTGTTCACTAAACATTGAATAGAATTGGTCTAAGCATACATTTGAGCTCGAATTTGTCTTTATTGAAAGTCTTTTGTAGGTGACTTCTTTAATCTAACAGACTGAAAGGGATCTATGTAAGTTATTCCATGTTCCTGATCTAAAATTGGTAAGCAATGAGTGTCTAAGAATCTGGCCATTTCTTCTGTATTTACTACTTTTTGGTAGAATATGAACTTTCAAAGTATGCCCAAGTGATCCTCTGTTTTCCACTATACTCTGTACTAACCTCGACTCCTTTACTTCTAATTGTATTGATTTTGATCTTTTCATGATCTCTTTTCGTTTGTTTGGCCAGCAGCTTGTCAACGCACTTACTGTGTCAGAAATGCCAGACCTGTGTGATAAATTCTGTGTACCTTTCTCTAAGTCAACATTTTACTAACTTCTGTTCTGGCTCTATTTTTTGCCATCTTCTACTTTAGGAATTTTATTGTTCTTGACTTTCCGGGACCTTGAGATAAAATGTGAGATTGGTTATGATTATATTTCTGTTTTTTATGTAAGCTTTCATAGCTATGACATCCCTCTTATAATTGTCTTAATTGCATCTCACATATTCTGGTAAGCAGTGGTTTTATTTTCATTTTATTCTTGGAAATCTTAAATTTTCTCTCTGCTTTTTTTTTTTTTTTTTACACCGAACACTGGCCAATCATGAGTATATTTGTGTAGTTTTTCTTGCTGTTGACGTCTCATTTTGATGCCTTGTAAACTGATAGTCTTCAGTGAATTTTTAAGGGGCTAAACAGCTTTGTGTCTCTTGTCATGATGGAGGAAAAAACACCTTAGAATCCACCATGACCAATCCGGTCCCCATGTAAAGAGTTTGAATTGGTTTTCTGCTTTGAGAGTCTAACTTGGCCTTTTGCTCTCATGCTGACAATATCTGTAAAGACAGTGAAAGGGCTGAGGGCCTCTCATTTAGTTCTCATTCTTTTCACAAATACTCAGCAGGATAGGGTAAATTTTTTTTAATGATTCATTTTCACGAAGCTGGTTCATATGTAATGTCACAGCTTATTTTCAGCAGGAGTCACTGAATTCTACATATGACATTTTGTGAGAAGGAGTCAGAACATTTCTTCCTGTGGTCTTCAATGCAGGTAAAATTCAAAATCAAGGTAGAATTTGGGAACTGGATCGCTAGGAAATTTCTATTTTCTCATTCCTTTAATTTTTAATTATTTTATTGAATATATTCTTTATTTACATTTCAAATGTTATACCCTTTCCAGGTTTCCTCCCTCCCAACCCCCCAACCCATCCTCCCACTGCCTGCCTCCAAGAAGATGCCCCTTGCCCAAACCACTCCCACCTATCCCCCTCAATTTCCCCATGCTGTGGCATCTATCTAGCCTTCAGAGACCAAGGACTTCTCCTCCCACCACTGTTCATGATGCTGTTAGAGGAACACAAGAAGGACATAAATAAATCTCTTGAAGAAATACAGGAGAAAATAGATCAAAAGTTAGAAGCCCTTACTAGGGAATCACAAAAATCATTTAAAGAAATTCAGGAGAAAATGTGTCAAGGATAGAAGCCAATAGGGAGGAAATGCAAAAATCACTTGAAAAAATACAGGAGAACTTGGGTCAACAGCCAGAAGTCATGAAAGAGGAAACACAAAAATCTCTCAAAGAGTTACATGAAAACACAAACAAGCAAGTGAAGGAACTGAGCAAAACCATCCAGGATCTAAAAACAGAAGTAGAAACAACTAAGAAATCACAAAGGGAGACAACTTTGGAGATAGAAAACCTTGGGAAGAAATCAGGGGCAATAGATGCAAATATCAACAGCAGAATAAAAGAGGTAGAAGAAAGAATCTCAGATGCCGAAGATACCATAAGAACCATGGACTCAACAGTCAAAGAAAATGCAAAATGCAAAAAGCTTGTAACACAAAACATCCAGAAAATCCAAGACACAATGAGCAGACCAAACCTAAGGATTATAGGTATAGAGGAGAGTGAAGACTTACAACTTAAAGGGCCAGCAAATATCTTCACCAAAGTTATGGAAGAAAACTTCCCTAACCTAAAGAAAGAGATGCCCATAAATATTCAAGAAGCCTTTAGAACTCCAAACAGACTGGACCAGAACAGAAATACCTCCTGTCACATAATAATCGAAACCCCAAATGTACTAAACAAAGAAAGAATATTAAAGGCAGTAAGAAAAAAAGACCAAGTAACATATAAAGGAAGACCTATCAGAATTACCCCAGACTTCTCACCCAAGACCATGAAAGCTAGAAGATCCTGGGCAGACTTTATGCAGACTCTAAGAGAACACAAATGCCAGTCAAAATTACTATATCCAGCAAAACTCTCAATCACCATAGAGGGAGAAAGCAAGGTATTCCATGACACAACCAAATTTACACAATATCTTTCCACAAACCCAGCCCTACAAAGGATAATAGGGGGAAAACACCAATACAAGGAGGGAATCTACATCCAGGAAAAAGCAAGATAGCAACCTTCCTTCATCAAACCCAAAAGAAAAAAACCTATCAAATATAAAAAATAACATCAAAATGACAGGAAGCAATAATCAATATTCCTTAATATCTCTCAACATCAATGGACTCAATTCCCCAATAAAGACATAGACTAACAGACTGGATACTTAAACAGAACCCTACATTTTGCTGCATAGAGGAAATACACCTCAGTAACAAATACAAACACTGCCTTAGAGTAAAAGGCTGGAAGACAATTTTACAAGCAAATGGTCACAGGAAACAAGCAAGAGTAGCCACTCTAATATCAGATAAAACTGACTTTCAACCTAAAGTCATCAAA
>BDUI01003853.1:103270-116814 GCA_002335545.1 Apodemus speciosus
CATCACTAGTCATCAGGGAAATGCAAATCAAAACAACCCTGAGATTTCACCTCACACCAGTCAGAATGGCTATGATTAAAAACTCAAGAGACAGCAGATGCTGGTGAGGAACGCTCCTCCACTGTTGGTGGGATTGCAAGAAGGTACAACCACTCTGGAAATCAATCTGGTGGTTCCTAAGAAAATTGGGCATGACACTTCCAGAGGACCCTGTCATACCACTCCTGGGCATATACCCAGAGGATTCCCCTGCATACAACAAAGACACATGCTCCAATATATTCATAGCAGCCTTATTCATAATACCCAGAAGCTGGAAAGAACCCAGATGTCCCTCAATGGAGGAATGGATACAGAAAATGTGGTCTATTTATACAATGAAATACTTCTCTGCAATTAAAAACAATGAATTCATGAAATTTGTAGGCAAATGGTTGGAACTGGAAAATATCATCCTAAGTGAGCTAACCCAATCACAAAAGAATACACATGAAATGCTATCACTGATAAGTGGATATTAATTAACCCAGAAGCTTTGAATACTCAAGTCACAATTAGCAAATCATATGATTCCCAAGAAGGAAGGAGAGGGCACTGGTCTTGATAAGACTTGATCCAGTATGGTTGGGGAGGACTAGAACAAAGAAATGGGGTGAGGGTGTGATTGGGGATTGGGCAGAGGGAAGAGGACTCATGGGACATATGGTAAGGGGGGACTGGGAAAAGGGAAAGCATTTGGAATGCAAACAAAGAATATAGAAAATTAAAAAAAGAAGAAGAAGAAAAAAGAATGGCCACTCCAGCTTGCTTCTTGGGACCATTAGCTTAGAAAATTGTTTTCCAACCTTTGACTCTGAGGTAGTAACTGTCTTTGTCACTGAGGTGGGTTTCTTGTATGCAGTAAAATGTTGGGTCCTGTTTATGTCCAGTCTTTTAGTCTATGTCTTTTTATTGGGGAATTGAGTTCATTGATATTAAGAGATGTTATAGAAAAGTGATTGTTATTTTCTGTTACTTTCATTGTTAAAGGTAGAGTTCTGTTTGTGTGGTTAGCTTCTTTTGGGTGTGTTGAAAGAAGATTACTTTCTTGATTTTTCTAGGGTGTAGTTTCCGTCCTTTTATTGGCATTTTCCATCTATTATCCTTTGTAGGGCTAAATTTATGGAAAGATATTGTGTAAATTTGGTTTTGTTATGGACTATCCTGTTTTCTCCATCTATGGTAATTGAGAGTTTTGCTGGGTGTAGTAGCCTGGGCTGACATTTATGTTCTCTTAGGGTCTGTATGACATCTGCCCAGAATCTTCTAGCTTTCATAGTTTCTGGTGAGAAGTTTTATGTAATTCTGATTGGTCTACCTTTATATGTTACTTGACATTTTTCCCTTACTGCTTTTAAAATTCTTTCTTTGTTTTGTGCATTTGTTGTTTTGATTATTATGTGATGGGAGGAATTTCTGTTCTGGTCCAGTCTCTTTGAAGTTCTGTAAGCTTCTTGTGTGTTCATGGGCATGTCTTTCTTTAGGTTATGGAAGTTTTCTTCTATAATTTTGCTGAAGATATTTATTGGCCCTTTAAGTTGTAAATCTTCACACTCTTCAATACCTATAATCCTTAGGTTTGGTCTTCTCATTGTGTCCTGGATTTCCTGGATGTTTTGTGTTACAAGCTTTTTGCACTTTGCATTTTCTTTGAGTGTAGTCAATGTTTTCTGTGGTATCTTCAGCACCTGAGATTCTTTCTTCTATCTCTTGTATTCTGTTGTTGATGCTTGCATCTCTGACTCCTGATTTCTTTCCAAGGTTTTCTATCTTCATAGTTGTCTCCATTTGTGATTTCTTTATTGTTTCTACTTTCATTTGTAGACCCTGGATGGTTTTGTTCAGTTCCTTCAATTATTTGTTTATGTTTTCCTGTAATTCTTTAAGGGATTTTGTTTTCCTCTTTACAGGCTTCTACCTGTTGACCCACGTTTTCCTGTATTTCTTTAAGGGAGTTATTTATGTCCTTCTTGAAGTCCTCTATCAGCATCATGAAATGTGATTTTAAATCCAGATCTTGCTTTTCTTGTGTGTTGGAGTATCCAGGACTTGCTGTTGTGGCAGAACTGGGTTCAGGTGTTGCCGTGTTGCCTTCATTTCTGTTGGTAATGTTCTTGCATTTGCCTCTTGCTATCTGGTTATCTCTGGTGTTAGCTGGCCTTGCTGTCTCTGACTGTGGCTTATTTGTCCTGAAAGCCTGTGTATCTGTACTCCTGGGATTCCTGTTCTCTCTGTGCACACAGCTATGTAGGCACTCCTGGGAGACCAGCTCTTTTGAGGTGGTATTTGCCTACATAGCTCTGTGGCCCAGGATCAGCTCTGTGCACTCAGGCCCTCCACAGTCCTGGGAGGTTAGCTATCTCCCTGCTCCACCTGGATATGGCACAATTTTGCTCTAGCCGGAGACAGAAACTGGAAGGCACCTGCCTGAGTGTTCTGGATGGGTTCCTCTTAGGAACAGGGGTAGTCCAACCTGTGCACTCAGGTCACTCTACAATCCTGTGGAGAGACCAGTGGGGGAAGGGGCAGACAGAAGGGAAGGGGAGTGGTATTCAGGAGGGCAGAAGTTTTGGTTGTTACTGGGTAGCAAGTCTGGCAGGGCCCCTAGTAGGAGCTCTGGGTCTCCAGAGGTGGGAGGGGGTTACCAACTGTGCTGAGTGCAGCAGGTTCTCTAGGATGGGTCAGGAGACGGTGTTTTCATTGTAGCAAACCCACCAAAGGTCTGCACCAGCAGAGAGTGGAAGCTCTTTCACTTCATCATTCTATAATTTAGAGCAGAGCCTAAAATACATTTTGCTTTTATTTTTGAGGGGGTGTAGGTAGGGCTGAAATCAACTGCAATCCATGTTTCTTGTTAAGTGGTATTAAGTCCTTTTAAAAAATATGTCTCCTTTATTATTAATTAAAATTTAAAATCTTATTACCTAAAATTGAAATAAATGACATTTGTATTTTATTTTAATATTTTAATTAATATAGAATTACATAACTTACCTCATCCCTTTCCTCCCAATAGTCCCTCCTAGCTACACTCCCTTTTCCAACCCTCTACCCACAACTCTCATGTTAGTACCCTCTTTTTCTTTGATTTTATTTGTTCCCTCTCTCTCTCTCTCTCTCTCTCTCTCTCTCTCTCTCTCTCTCTGTATGTGTGTATGTGTGTGTATGCATGTGTGTATGTGCAACTCTATATAAATACAACCTGTTAAGTCTGTTTTCATTGTTTGTACATATGTGGTTTAAAGCTAATTGGACAACCAATAAGGGGGTTTATTCCTGGGAAAGGCTAATTAATCTTTTCCCAGCATTGAATAGATGCTTGTAGTTGTTTATCTAGGGCTCGAACTCTATGACATTTCCCCCTTCTAATTTAACATGTCCATTGACATTGTTCAGGTCTTGTTTCTACTGCTACTTCACTGTAAACTCCTACAATCTCTGTCCTATTCCATGATGTCTGCTGAGCTATAGTTGCAAAAAAWGGGGTATAAGTACTGTTGTTGAGGCTAGTGCTCCCCACCACCCATTGATCTTATCATATATTCCAGTCGTTGTTTTCTGTGATGGTCTCTATTTGCTCTAACAAGAAGCCTCCTTACCGATGGTGGTACCTGCACTTATCTGTGGATAGCATTTAGAATATAATAAGGAATTGTGCTGACCTAGCAAAGTGGCAGTAGTAGATTCTTTCCAAGGGCCATGACCTTGATAGTACTAGTATTGAGATTTCCAGTGTCAGAATGGGCCTTAAATACAATTATAGAGCTGTTGGTTGCCTCTGACATATGCAGTGCCATTTCTTACACCTGATAGCATATCCGGGCATGCTGGAAATTGTCTTTGTTCATAGGTGTTGAATCTGGGTAGGGCTATTTAATTGCTTCCRTGCCTTGACAGCTTGCATAGTATTTTCTGGAACTATAAAAGCTAGACTGCAGGAAAGAAGCTTTCAGGTCAGATTCAGCTCCAGTCATCTGAGTTATGTGTTCAATATGTGTGATGCCTTCTCTAATCTGGGCTCCCATTTGGGGAGTCAATCGGACTACCCTGAACAACATTTAAAAAGGAGGTTTTTCACGTGTATGAACCCCAGGGTTTTGCTGTTATTGTTAATCTATAGTTCTTATGTGGAGCATTGTCAGCTCAAGTAGCTTAATCTTATTTAACACATGCACACATACACACATGCACACATACACATATGCACACACACATGCATACACACACATATAGTATATAGCTTTAGGTAAATATAAAATAATATGGCTTCTTGTGGCATTACCTAGCAACCTTGGTGTTATTTAATCCTCCTTCTCCTTCCCTTCCCTCTTTCCCAGTTGGAGTTCCCTCCCCACCATTCTGTTTCTCCTTCATATCATCTGTATCCTGCTATTCTCCTCTGAAGTGCTCTGCCCCCCACCTTTGGTCCTTTTATACTTTCCTCATTTCTGTGGTTCTTCTATGATGTGTACTCACGTCTGAAGACTTGAACGTAGGAMCCTCAGATGAGAAAGAACATTCAGTGTTTCCTTTTCAAATCTGGATTACCTCATTTGATCTTTTCTAGACCCATCCATTTACCAGAAAAATATCATAATTTCCTTTTCCTTTACAGATGACTAGTATCCCATTGTGCATATGTATCATGTTTTCACTGTTGAAAAGTATAATAAATGGCATTTTTAGATCTCTTTAATAAGAAACTATTCCTTGTCTTTCTTTACAAGAGATAATATAAAACATTACCCAGGGCATGGACAAGAAACTCACAAGAGGGGATGGGTATATAATTCATAAAATAAAGTACTTGTTGCAAACACTAGACTTTATGTTCAGTCCCCACAAACCACGTTTAAAAAGCCAGAGATGGTGGCACATACTTATAATCCTGCTACTAGGAAGGGAGAGGCAGGTTATCCCTGGGGCTTACTATTCAGCCTAGTCTATTGGTGAGTGTCAGATCTGTGAGGATTTTCTCACCTGCAGAACTGTGTCATTTGACCTACACACATATGTATATACAAACACAGGCACACCTGTGTGTGTGTGTGCATATGCATGTGCACACACACATACACACACACACACACACACACACACACACACAAACAGGATGACAAAGAAGTTAGGTATTCAGGTTGATGTTTACAGTGGTTAGGTCTGTGATTAACTCTGATAGAAACAGCAAGGGYTCTTCATGATGTCTTCCATGCTTTCCCTTCCTTTCTTTAGACTTATTGGTCCAGCAGTCCTGCAAGTTGCATAATCTCCCTGTTCTCCAATCACCTCTGAAGATAAAGAGTAGCCGTTGCCTTTTACTCAAAGCYTGCTTTCCTCTCAAGGAAATGCTGCTGTTTTTCAAGCTAGATATTMCTAGAATCTTCACTGTCCATTTCCTCGTTTCTCAAAGGGTCATGCTAGTTCTTGTGAGTGAGCAGCCTCAATTCTTCCTGGGGGTAACTTGACTTTGGTTCCTATCCAGAGTTCATCCAATGTGTCCCTGCAGGAACTATACAGGGAATAATGCTCTCATCAGCAACAGCAATAAAAAATTACAAAATAATTACTCTTGGCTCTCAATTTTAGGGCTACATTAGGTAATGACTTAAGTAAAAAAAAAAAAAACAATACTCTCTTTCTCTCTGTCTCTCTGTCTCTCAGTCTCTCTGTCTCTCTCTCTCTATCTCTCTCCACTTTCATTTAGTTTTACTTTTAGTGAAAATAATTTTTAGTGAAAGAATAAACACTAGAAAAGAGGCTTCATAGGTCCCCAACTATAGACTGCTACYCAGCTTAGACAAAGAAGTTCAACTCATAGAAAGCTTATAGAAAGTTTTAGTCCATTTTCTGTAAAACAAAATACTTGAGGATGACTATTCTGTAAGGAAGATGGGCTTCTTTAACTCCCAGTGTGTTGATAGAAGCTGAGGGCCTCTCCTGAGGACTCACTGTGAAGACTGTCACATCACAGTGGGTGGGGAACATACACAAYAGACAGTAAGACAGGAAGCCAGAGAGAGAGCTGTGCTTGTTTTTMATAACTTATACATCTATTTTTTTCCTGAACTCATCTACCGTGAAAGAGCAGCATTGGTCCTTCTGTGGGCAGAGCTCCAAATGATCTAATTACCTCCCATTAGACCCAGTCTCTTAAAGTTCCACAACCTCAGTATTGACATTGGTCAAAAGGCTTCAAACACATGGGTAATCAGGGATATATGCTCATGACCTATCCAAACTATAGCGTCAATTCTATAAACCTCAGTATAAGGATTACAAATCTGGCCTGGTGGAGTGGAGAAAGAATAACAGGGCAGAGCTCAGTGAGAGATGTGGTGTTCTTACCACACCTTGTCTTGCCTCAGCCAGGCTGCCTCTTTGTGACCAGTCCTTGGTTTTCTCCTGATACAATGAAGTTTTATCAGTGTGACATCCATGCCTAAGTATGAGCAAGCTTGTAAATCCTTTAGTCCAAACTTACTACATGCAGTTTGATTGGTTGCTATCTGAGGACAGCTCCTATGCCTATGAGGCTTTTGTTGAAGAGCAAATGCTAGGCTACTGCCAGCATCTGAGGACTTTGGGATAATTTAGAAACCAAAGAAAGACTGTAGTTTGGTCCTTTTTTTTTCTTCCAAATAAAGAAGAGATCAATTTCACCCACACAACCTGATGACTACAGGACTGTAGCCTGACTTNATAACTTATACATCTATTTTTTTCCTGAACTCATCTACCGTGAAAGAGCAGCATTGGTCCTTCTGTGGGCAGAGCTCCAAATGATCTAATTACCTCCCATTAGACCCAGTCTCTTAAAGTTCCACAACCTCAGTATTGACATTGGTCAAAAGGCTTCAAACACATGGGTAATCAGGGATATATGCTCATGACCTATCCAAACTATAGCGTCAATTCTATAAACCTCAGTATAAGGATTACAAATCTGGCCTGGTGGAGTGGAGAAAGAATAACAGGGCAGAGCTCAGTGAGAGATGTGGTGTTCTTACCACACCTTGTCTTGCCTCAGCCAGGCTGCCTCTTTGTGACCAGTCCTTGGTTTTCTCCTGATACAATGAAGTTTTATCAGTGTGACATCCATGCCTAAGTATGAGCAAGCTTGTAAATCCTTTAGTCCAAACTTACTACATGCAGTTTGATTGGTTGCTATCTGAGGACAGCTCCTATGCCTATGAGGCTTTTGTTGAAGAGCAAATGCTAGGCTACTGCCAGCATCTGAGGACTTTGGGATAATTTAGAAACCAAAGAAAGACTGTAGTTTGGTCCTTTTTTTTTCTTCCAAATAAAGAAGAGATCAATTTCACCCACACAACCTGATGACTACAGGACTGTAGCCTGACTTRTAAACTGGCTTTGACTGATACCTGTCACCTAGGAGTGTGGGGGKATACATTTGTCTCACCTCAAGTTTGATCATCTAAATTTCAGACTGAGCGCATTCTCCTTGGCTGCTACATCTGCAGCCCCAGGAAGMRCCAGCAGGCAGAGCTCTTCCACAGAGGTTGTGGGYGGACCAGCTTCTTAAAGTCTTTCTCTACATCACTCTGGGGGCCAAGCAAAGAGGCCAAAGAACAAACAAGAGGGAAAGAGGGTTGAAGGAGGTGTTGGATAGTGGTTTTCAAATTAATAGCTTTTCTCATTTTGCATTCAAAACCAAACACAGTAGATCCAATTCAGCTCCAGGCACTTTCATCTGTGAAGTCAGATTGGCAGAGTTTGGGAAGAGAGAATGTGGGGGGATATGGGGAACACGCGCAAGAATGCATTATTCATCCCGCATTATCAGATAATGAGTTGTTCCAAATGAGTGAGCCTTCCAGATAACTGAGTCTTCCTTTTTGAACCTTCAAGTTTCCTTTTAACTTTAGACCATATTTATATATTTTGTTAAGTGTGTTATAAGCATCTCTGCCCAGAATACCTGATTATAGTTTAATCATATCTCCACTACCATCATATTTCAGCTGGGATTAATTATATTTTTTTCACACAGATGCCACCCAGTTCTACCCTACTGTGCTTCTACATTTTAACTCCTTTCCCTTGGTGAATAGCAGCACTCTTCCCTRTGGCTGCCACTTGTCTGGTTTACTGCACTCTTTCTCTTTCTTCTCATCTTTTGTCCACAATAACTTAGGAGTAAATGGATGTCTCCAGGGAAAAGCAAATAACCAAACCTATTAAACCAGCAACTTTATTTCCTTCGTGATTTGAAGTCCACCATTGAGCTCAAATTCGCAAATAATTATTCTATGCCTGTTAAGTGAGATGTCATGCTTAGTATTAAGATGGTTTTAAGAAGAAAAAAAAAGTGCCTCCGAGTGGTTACCTTCCATTAAGGGAAGAGAACAGATGCTTCTCATTTATCAGGGATGTCAAATAAGTAAAGACCATAAATTGAACTCATTGTGTGAAGTACATCAATWGAAGAAYGTAAAGGATAGAGAAGTAGAATACGGTATTTAATTCACTTTGGTTGGAAAAATTCCAGGAAGGTTGCAGAGTGGAAATGATACCCTAAAAAGTAGGATTAATGAGCAAAAAGAATGCCCTACTTAAAGAAAAGGTAGATAAATGTGTTTGGGGCACAGGGAGCAACCGATTTGTCCATAAGTTGGAAAATGCCAATGCCTTTCTCCTTCTGACTCACAGAGTTAAATGGGCTAGGTGATAACATTGTTTATTACATTTTGGATTCTTAAAAGTCTTAATTTGGAAATTAAAAAAAATCAAATGAGAGGGAAGTGAGGGAGTGACGTGATTAAAACTACAACTCATACATATATGAAAATGTCATAAGGAAACCCATTATTATATATAATTACTATATGCTAATAAACTAATAATGCCAGGAAATTAGAGTTTACCTAGTATCACAGGAAAGATAATGGGATGGGCTGTATACCATGCAAACACTTCTACTCCTGGGTATTCTTCTCCTTCTAAATATGCCAGTGTCACAAGAATGGAAGATGAGTCCTATGGATTGTCTTAGGGGTTGTACCAAATTTAACAAAGGAGTAGAGTGGATTTTCCCTGTTTTAAAAAAGCACAACAGTTGTCAAAATGTAGTTTCCAGGGAAGCAACAGCAATAGCAAAACGTGGGGRCCTGCCAGACATGTATATGCTCAGATCCCAACTAAGACCTGCTACAGTGTGTGGGAAAGGAGTCCTGCTGTCTATTTCCCAGGCACACYRGTGACTTGGATGTGCATCCATGCCAAGGAACAACTGCTCAGAGGACACAGACGCCAGAGGAAGGATGTCAGTCCAGGACCTAAAGCACAGAAAACAGACAAAGATATTGTGTGGCTTGCTCTTTGACACTAAGGTGCCATCTTCATGTCCCACTGGAACTGATTAGCCAACCCATTGGTTTATAATCAGGATGGCAAGAAGGAAGCATCTGCCTGTGCAGAAGCTTCATCTAGAAGAAATGCTTCTGATGGATTTCATGCAACCCTAGGTGAACATCCCTTGCTTGATATGACCCTTGGCCCTGAAGTGCCACAGGTTTTATTTTGTGATGCACTATGAACTGGTCAATCTTTCTGGAAGGCTCACAATAAGGTCCTTCTTTAGGAGCTATGATGGAAACTCAAAATACCCCTTAATTGATGTGTAAATGAGCCAGTAGCCATAGTGGCCAACCCAAGGAGTCCCTCGCTWGASCCATTTACCTTCTTACACAAAGAATAAATGCAAAACTAACTAGAATGTGATACAGCCAGGCAAGGTAGATAGAATTGCCCACTCAGTTGTTTCATAGCCTATTCTATCAGATTCATAAATCTGATTTTCTCCACAGGAAGCAAGTATGTGGAGTCTGCAGTCTGATCATTCCCAGGGCAGAGGCAGTGAGAAAGATCCACACCCCACTGGCAGACACATGCTAGGTGCAAATTTCTGTCTTTTRACTGTCAGGGTTTTCATAGGGATGCCAATGCCACAGAGCAGGGCAGTTTCTGTTTTCTTCTCTTTGTGGGCCAGGTTGTGTATGCAAGGTGACCATGTTACACGTTTCACTCACAGCGTATGAAATTCATTCCAAATCCTATCATCTCTAAAGCTACACAGCTAGCAATATGTCCAATTGCATGGCCACGGCCTGAGGTAGAGGGTTAAAGCAGGAGAAACAAAATAAAATCAGGAAAAATAACACAGTAGCAAGGGTCTCCTGGGAAACAAACGAAGGGGAAAACCTGTTGAAGAAGGCCAGCACTAGGCTTGAAGTAGGTGCCTTTGTTCAGAAGGAGTTGGGTATCCTTTGCAAATCAGAAGTTCTCTGGTAATATTATGACTTTTTAATATTTTAACAGAATTGGATAGAGGAGAGTTTATTCATTTCCTGGCTCCACTCTGTTGCCTTTGAGTAAATATTGGTTTTTGACACATAATTATTAATATTGTGTGTTGCTTTATCTAGCTTTTAAGTGCCGCTTAATTTATGAGAAAAATGAGCCAATGAATGTAAATGAGCTAGAGTCAGTGTGACACTTCTGCCCTCAATATGTCCTCCCTGGGTCGCAGGGTCCCTATTGTTTCCATTTCTCTTATATTTTATAGCAAGTTGGTGTTGTGAAGACAGGACTTCTGTAATTATTTCTAAGCAAGGAACATTTCTTCAGAATATCTATTCTCCCTCTTCTGTTCTCCCTGTACACAACAGTCTCTCCCCTGTGTTGCCTTTGAGTCCCACTTATTTCCTGAACATTTCTGACCACATTCTGGCCCTAACCCTACCTAGCCAGTCTGACTGTTAGGAAGTCTCAGTGGAGGAAGGAAAGAGATTGACACATGAGCATTTGCAAGCCTGACTTTGCTCTGAGTCCTCAAAGTCCATCTCTGCTTTTGGCATGCTGAGTAGCACCCACTCTGATGGTAATGACCTTCAGCACACTGATGGAGAAAGGACATAAATCCTCCATCCTCCATCATGTTGGAGGKATTGTCCCAGATTCCAGTGGGTACTGTGAGACACTTCCAKTAACAATGGAGCAGTAGCTGAATGTGGTATCACACCATAATTATAAAATTGGGTGCTTTTCTTGTATTTGTTTTTTATCTCTTTTCTTTTTCCATCTTTCTCATTTTTAAAAGAGATGCCTTTGTTTATCCATGTCAGAAAAGGTAAGAGACATCATCAAGAAAGAGAAGGAAAATAAAAAATGATCAGAATACATTAATGCAAGGATGAAAATAACACAATGTGTCCCATTATTCTCTGCAATTAACATAAACATACAAAAAAAGACATGCCCAGCAAAGAGATTTTAAGAAAATAATCAAGCTTTCCAGTGCAATGTGTGGTTAGTAAACTTACCCTTTTCCTAAGACAATAAATGTCTTTGTVCTTTCACTTAGAAGATTACATCATCTCTAGCAGTAACCTATCACCTATCTGCTGAATTTGGAACCAGTTGTTCACTTTGCCAAATTATCCACCTGTTCCATTTCTAAGACTCCAGCCAGAGCCCTGCTCTCTTCTTATTGTTAAAACACTCAAAGCCTTGGATCTGGGAACCTAGTACTCTCTGATGTCCTATCTTGCTTCTTGACTTGAAGTATATGTGGGTTTTTAGTAAAACCATGCATGTTCRTGTGGCAAGGTCAAGCCTGACAATCTAGTCTGCCTTTAATCACCTTAGTTTCCCCCAGTCAGATTTCAGGATGCCTTCTGCAATTCTCAAACTCTAATGTTACAGCATTGATCCCAGCTTGCCTACTGCCCTGACAGAGCATGTGCCAGTTTCAATCTCATCCTCGTCAGTTTGCTGTGTCCTAAGAACCTTCAGCATTTATTCTGGTTACATGTACAGTGGTCTTGGCCTTGGCATCCAGATTTGGAAGAAGGGCCAATGTAGCAATGTATTGTGCACAGAGGTTCTTTGTTCATCCGAGGCTTTAGAGTGACTCCTTAGTGTGTATGGTAGAGTACAGGCACAGACTTTCCTTTGTCTGGTACAGATTTTGATCAGCATACACAACGCATGTAGCACTGAGCAGGAAGGGAGGCAGGCAATAGCTGGCTGACTCCAAGTATTTCCACTACTTTGTGTGAAATGATGTATCAACCATCCTTCCTTTCTGCTGTAAATTTTATGTGTATTTGGGGTATAAAAAGCTTGGTGTAGAAATAAGTTTAGTACTCTCAAATATTGCATACCTGGGGGAAGTGGAAAAAGAGGGAAGATGTAAGGCCTCTGTCTSTACAGAGATACTTCCAACCTGCAGAATAAGGTATCTCTAAGAGATGGGTGAAGAAAGATTATTTACTAAAAATGAGAAGCTCACAGGGCTGAGCAAAGGCATTTCTAAAACACCCCAGAWATTCCTTATACATATACATGATACAAGGAAAATGGTGTTTTAAAATGTCATTGCTCATTATCAAACTGTCAAAAATTTCAAGTTTATGAACATATATTTGTTACTTGTCCTGTTGCAATGACAAAATGCTCTGTCAAAACCAAGTTAATGGAGACAGGGTTCATTTTTACTTACAGTTCCAGGATACTGTCCATTGTTGTGGGGAAGTTCTGGTGTCAGGAAATTGGGGCAGCTGGTCTCACTGTGTCTACAATGAGGAAGCAGAGARAGGTAAACACTAGTGCTCAGCTTGCTTTCTCATTTTTTAGTCAACCCAAATCCCTAACCCAGGGAATGATGCCACACACAGGGAAGGCGGATATTGCCACTTCAGTTAACCTAATCTAGACAGTCCTTTATAGGGATACCAATGCTTGCCTTCTAGGTAAACCTAGATCCTACCAAGTTGATGAAGTTAATTATCATAGAGGATTTGCTGTTGATAAGAGTTATTAAGGGAAAGGTTGTCTTGGATTCTGATGGATTAGAATATGCTAAAACTCCCAGGAAAAGCAATGTACCAACCACTATCAAAACTCTTGCACAGAACACTATGAAATAAGTCATCTAACCTATCAATCTTGAAGTGATGTCATATGTAGTGTATTAATCTGTTGTTAGTGGAAGGGTCTAGCAATCTGCCCTGGTGTCTGATTCTAACCTATCAGCAATGCACAATTAATTTACAGTGGATTTTTTCCCTTTCAGTGTATTTTAAGCCAGGAAGCTGATGTGGTTAATACTTCTTACAGTGATTAAAGAAAACAGTTTTGAAAGGATTTTATTTGAAAGGTCTCCTTCCCACAGAGAGATTTTTCTCATATCTTATGTGATAATAACATAATGCAAAGAATGCACACTAAAATTAGCTGTCAATAGGGACTATTATATAAACTATCATACATTTCTACAATAAAATACTACTCACAGATCCCAAGGTACATCTTTATAAATATATAAGCAATGGTATATGCAGTGATAGATACATTCTACAACCTTCTGTGTTTTGTATTAGGAATGGTGATTATGATATACTTACGTATGCTATTTTGCATAAAAGCAAGCTTTGGTTAATAAAGAATAGAAGAGAGTATAGTAATTTTTAATAATAATGAGA